>BGPR01030711.1:0-18492 GCA_013235015.1 Araneus ventricosus
TGTACAGCGCATACGGCGTTATGCGAGGCGGCAGCGTGCGATGATGCCGCCACGTTACGATCAACCCACTTTTATGCGCGAGCGATGCCGATTATGCCTGATTTTGCCTGACGCACGCGCCGATGAAAGACGCTGGAGTGCGCAGCACAGCGATGCTACGCCAGCGCTTATTAGCGCGCAAAGCATATGATGGCGCTTGCCGCCGCTGCCGCGCGTTGCCGAGCGGCGCCCGCAGATATGCGACGATATGATTTTCGCGCCGCCATGTCGCCGCCGTTTATTTTTGCGCGTTTAGTTTTTCTGAGCGAACATCAAAATCCATGCAACAAAATCTTGATATGAACCGAAGAACAGCCACAACTCATTGTAATCAAAACCATCAAAACCAGAACTCCCTTCTCTTTAACCACTTAAAACTAACCTAAAAAGTAAAAACCTCCCAGAATGATCTCTTCCATCCATTGGTATAACAAAACACTGATTCATCTTACACCATTCTGAACAGTTTGAAATGAAATACAACGAACCATGAATAATGACGAATCTTACCATTTTCAGACCGAATCCCATCAAACCAGGAGAATGGCTATCCCACATAGATTGCAGAAAGTGCCAAAACCTGACATATTTAAAAAAGAACAATTGTTTGTATTTTAATTCAGAGCTAATGGTTTACATTATTTTCAATTTAATTCACCTTCAGCTAATTCAAAATATTTAAAATTTGAGCCAAAGTAAAGAAGATATACTAAGGCTGCATAAATCAGTAACAATAGTTCATGAAATGTTGTCTGAGAAAATATTTTGAAGTTACCACTACATCTGAAATGGCAAGATGTAAACATTGTGGGCATACGGAGTTTCACTACTCAGCAAAATAAGGCTTGCAGATTGAAACCATTTAAAAGCGCCACTATAAAGCAATTTCGGGTTCGATTTCTAGTTTAATCTTCCTATTCTTGTCGCGCCTGCCCCTCCAAACTCCCAACAACGAGTTATTTTCAAGAGGAACTCACAAGCACTGACTGTAAAGAATGAAATTTCCAAGATAAAGAAAACGCTGCTATCAATTGACTTTGTTAGTAAAGTATCATTAGATTATCATCAAGGTTTTGTATGCCATATCAGCAGTTTTGGAATATAAATTCTGTACCTTTGAATGTTGGGACTCACAATGTCGAGAACAAATGAGTTGTCACGCCATTTTCCAAACTTCCCACCCACACTAAATGAATAGGTCCAGCCTCTGGTTTGTAAGTTTAATATGCTATATAGAAATTTAGAGTGCAGGCAAATGGTTTTAATTTCTGAGGGTCGGTAGAGGTTTGGAATCTGGAAAGTCATAAATTGTTTTATAAATACGCAGTCTATATATATGGGTAGGAGGGTTCACGAAGGTTAAGGCTGGAGTTGGGGAGAATCTTCGAACACTTGGAGTCTCGTTTCTGTGTGAGACCTTTGTGCCTTACTTCTGTAAAGTCTTGTCCCCTGACCTGGTATCCACAATCAGACACCAACTTTGAAATAAATTCTATTAATCAATAATTGACGAAACTGCATGCTGTTTTTTTGTCACTTGATTCTCGATTTTTCTTAGAAATATAATCGCTGTAAAGAATTTTTTTCTGTTTTGGTATGGAATCATTTTAGTTTTTTTTGCATTTCTTCCTGCAAAAAAAAATCGAGGAAATCATCGTCCTTTCCAAAATGAAGCTCGGTGGTGAATTTTGCTTCAAGTACTTTTGTTTTTAATCCTTTCACCATTTAAAAGGCTTCATAATATTTTATTACCTTCTTTCTTGACAACCATTTAAAGTGAATGTGTGATTTTTTCTTCTTTTTAGTTGGAAATATTTGGTATTGTCCTGATGCACATGGGATAACTTTTTAATTTTTTCATCTGGTAGCTTGGAAATTTCATTTATGAACTTTGGAGGTACAGTACATCAAAGGAAGAAAAAAAAATCTAATTTTACTATTTCTAGAATCTCAAAATTTATTAGCATTTTTTAAAGTTTTTAAACCAACTTATATCCATACTGTAAGTTACTACATACAAATTGAATCAATGAAAATCATTGAGTAATAGTTTGAAGTTTTCACAAGAAATAATCGAAATTAAGATAAAAGAACATCAATAATCAGGGGCTGTCTATCCAGTCATTTACATTAGAGCCCATAGAGGCGACAAATGATCCAAAGGCGCCAAACGTCTTACTACACTGATTTTATTTTATCATTTTAGTTCTAAACAGAATTTATTAGTTATATTAACGTCCCTTTGACGCAAATATGATGGTTATTTGGGATGGACCTAATATCAAACCGCGGTCAGATAACGAGGACAACACCTGACAGTACCTCCCTCTCTAAAACTTCGTGTACCAAAACCAACGGGATCTTCGAACTAGAAATTATCTGATTATAATTTGAATATGAAAGTTCAAATTTCTTATATTATAAGGAACTTTTAAAGCATATCAGAGAGAACAAGTGACTTTTTTCTCTCTTTTTGGTCTCAAATATTTTGCTTATAAAGTATTTTCGTGGTATTTTTATTTTATTTTCCTGAAGGCCTAGCATTCAAATGTAGTAACGATTCTGATGGGCCAATTAACCTGTTTGTGGGCTCCTGGAGATTGTTAAGATCCTGGGCTCTGAATGTAATAATGTTGAAGTTCTTGAAACTTTAGTCTTGTGTCTACTTCTATTATTTGCGTTGTATTATATTAGATTAAAGTCAAGTTTTAAGCTAGAAGAGGGTGGCTAAAGGACATTGACGAGAACACCTGAGCTGTGGCCTTCGGTACCCTCCAAACTTCCATTTCATACCAAACGCATAGTAGTGCAGTTTTGGTTTGTAGAGATATCAAAATTCTCTGAGCACGGCAAATGGGTATTTTCTCTTTGGGGTCATAGAGAACCGGGGACCCTTAAAGCCATAAATTGTTTTTTAAACATGCAGTCTAGTTTAAGTGAGCCTTCTGATTTCGTTCTGTAAAAGTCTTACTTGCCTTTTCATCTGTGTGATTCTAGATTTTTTATGTCTAATCTATGGCCAGGTAAAATGACCCCATTTAAGTGTTGTAAGGTTGTTTTATTATTTTACATACTTATACATTTTAAACGTCCTTTTTTCATTAAATTTAACTTTAAAGCAGAATTTTAAAAATTTCAACACCTTGAGACTATTTTAACTATCTCTGTAATCGATTTTCTTCTTCTAAAATTTCTAAAAATTAGTACCGATATCTCAACATTTTCTCATTAATTTATTTTAGTTTATAATCTATGTCAGTGAAGAATTTTCTACTCTTTCTTTCAATGACGCAAAATCAATATAGAGTCGAAAAAAAACCTGTTAAAGATTTAAACAAATATTTCGTGTGTCTCAGATGTGAAAAAATAAAATTTTAGCCGACTATAAATCTGAAAATTATATTAAAATCATCTAAAATGGTTAGGCGGGGTACACAATCTAAAATATATTGAATTGTTAAGGAAGCTAAACACTGAATGGCAACATAGATAGCATTACTTTCTGTTGAATTCAGTGTGTTACCTGACGTTTAGTCTATTTGTTTAATAAATAGTTATTAGGGAACCCCAGCTATTATGCATCTTCTTAAATCTATTTTTTCACCCCATTTAAGTAAAATGAGTTATTAATCTCTGCTAGTTTACGTATATGCACATACTTGCCAAGCTTGAAAAAAATTCTTCTCATAAATTAACCTTTAAAAAAAATATAATAATTGTAACAATGATAATAAGAAATAGTTTTTGTCTCTTCTGCAAAACATGTTTTTCTTTTCAAATTTGAAATGCATGCACAAATTTTTTTGTGAATTGTATTCCTCATAAAATTTTATACTACGTCTAACATTTACAAGAATTATTCATCTTGGTTTATTAGAATTTCATTGATTTCCTGGCAGTAGTTTATATTTTATGAGGTTTTTTCTTTAATGAAAAAAAATTATTATTTTCAGATTTTCAAGTTACATAGCATTCAATATTCTTTGTAAATTTGTATTTCAAAATAAAATGCAAATAAATTGACTGTAATTATCGAACACTTATACTACGTTAATTTTGGAGGATTTTATTCATAATTCTTCTTCTTGTACTGTAACGATTTTGTGGTTGAGTTTCCTCAATTATCACATCATAACACGTTTTCGATTTGCTCTTAAAAAAAAACTTAAGAAATAAATATTTTTAGGCTATTATGTAATTCAAACAGCTCTTTCTGCCTATAAATGAAGAATTTTTTACATCAAATATTATATTTACTAGGGGAAAAATCAACTTTCGACGATTTTCGTTGCCTAGAGTGTCCCAATCTCCTTTATTTATTACGATATGCTAAAGTAGTGCTGTAATGTTATATTAATGTTCCTGATTTGTGAAGAGGAGGGTAATTTGCAGGGACTTGAAATTTTGAACGGTGGCGAGATGACACTGGAGCAGTCAAATTGCCACTCTTCAAATTTCTAATCCATACCAACAACACACATGCTTGTGTTCAAATACTATAAAATAAATTATTTGATCCCACACATTATAAATGTAATTATAAGAGAGTGTCGAAAGCAGAACTCACTCATTTTCAAAAACCATAACATTGGCATTTTTATTGTTAATTTGACTGACAGAAAAATAAAATTTCATTGGTCACAAGTATTAATGAAAATGAAATTATGCATAAATAACGATCTAAAGTCAGTGTAGTCAAATCTGTCCACCAACCTGTGATCTAAAGGTTGATAAACCGTATACCCAACCCCATCCATCCAGCTTTATTTTAATAGACCATCGCATTCCACAGTTTAATGAACAGACAGACTCCCAAGGAACGGACGGCACAAAAATTTGAATAGAAACCTACAAATTGTAAGCAAAGATCAAATACCAAATTTCATCCCTCTCACAACTGTTTTGAGTTATCGTTCTCAATAAAGAGACATGATACCAAAATGGTATTTTTCGGACCCGGGGAGGTCTAAAATATCAACATCTCGAGTTCGAATTTTGACGATTGCGCATCTTTCCTTATACAGTCTCGTACAGAAACAGTAAAAGTTGTATTTGCAAGTAAGGAATGGAAATAAGAGATAATTTAATTTTTTATAAATGCTTTACCTGGAAAATTGTAGCAATAAAATATTGTAATTTCTTTTATAATTTTGAATTTAATTATACAATTGAAATATGTTTCTCTAACTGTTTTCGCCATTTCACATTGATAATATTTAATGAGCACACCAGATATGTGTCACGTTGCTAGGAGAACTAAGAAATAAAAATTATCAGTTTCGTACTTTCAAGCAATCTAACTGAAATGAAAAGACAGCATGAAAGTGATTAAATTTAATTTGTTTTATGTCGTAAATTTTTTTTGCCAGAGTTAAATATTGCTGTACATTTAAGTCTTTTTTTACCATTTATATTACAAGATTATAGCGTATGCAGAACAGAAATACACTTAGATGGAAAAAATGAACAAGAATATTTTGGATTTTAGACAGTCATGGTTGTAACTTATCAGAGATTATTCACGTCTCTCCCTTCCTGGCCTAATACCTATGCATCATATTTCTAATTGGATAGGTTTAGCTTAGTTATATTAACGTCCTGGGGTTTGAAGCAACATTGAGGCTGCTATTTTGGGACGGACCTCGTAATTTTGAACTACATGGCTGATGACGAGAACGACACACTCTGAGCTGGTACCCCTCTCCAAACAAACTTCCACGCATGGCCCAACAGGAGGATGTGTTTGACCACTACGTAAGATTACAGCAACAGGCCCTATACACGATGGATCTTCAGTGGAATTGGGTTTTATATATATTATGAACGCTAATCCAGAATGTGTGTGAAAACGACACTCTTTCTATTTCTTATATGTTTTACTTTCAATGATGGAAACGCCGGTATTCTATAGAATGCCGCTTTAGGCAAAGAATGAAATATGATATTTATTATATACTTTCCATAGTATTTGTATATATATTACCTAGTGTCATTCTAGAATGACAAATGCTTGCATGAAGTAAAGTAAGAAAAAAGATTACAAGGCTCTATTATTTAAGTAAGATGTGTATATTCTCAAAATGCAAATGTTATTTGAAAAAATAAAAATGCCGTACCCTTTATTCAAAAAATACGTAAAGTAAATTGAAAGTTACAATATATTGAAGTTTTTATCTTTTAGTAAAAAAACAAAATAAAATGGAAAACCCCATATGTTACATCAAGGAAGGCTGAATAATTTTATTTTGATTTGGTAATCTCTAATTTTATTTCTTATAAAATTGAATGGACGATTTTCTATATCACTTTGCCGCTTTGTTGTTTAGTTTCAATAGAATGCCTAGGAAACGTGCGTGCCTTCCAGTTTTCTGCATTCTATATTCCGGCAACATGCGATTGATTTGTCTCCAATTTTCTTAAAGTATTTCTGTAAAGGTTCTTTCAAGGCATAATATGACTCTTTTATGTTATTAGTAAATAATATAATGTATAAAAATTAAATTAAATTTAACGGTGATAAAAAAAAATCTGCTGGTACCATGAACTCAATTCAGCAACAAATCAGAAACTTGATATTGTTCTTTTTGTTATGTATATATTTTAATTTTATTGTCATACAAATTGCATATAAAATATTTGAAGTCCAAGCATACTGCCAGACGAAGAAAGATAATTTATATGTAAAAAATGTTTTAAATCATCATATTTTTACTTTTACAATTATATCTTATGATTATAATTACGGCTATTGTAAAATTCAAAATAGATAATTGAATTGCAGTGTAGTTTTGTTAACTTAAAAAGGAAAATTAAATAAATTTGGCAAAAAAAAAAAAAAATTATTTTTTAGACTCCACTTTCAAATGCATATTTCACAGTCTCGAGTTGCAGACTTCCGATCCAAATTTTTATTTGATAAATATAATTTAAAAAATGGCTTTTACGGGAAAAAGTGGCTGAACCTGCCAAAGCATCCTACTATCATTTTGTTTGGTGATAAGAAACACGTTTAACGGTCGAAGAGGAGCTTATTCACCACCCCTTATATATTCACGCGTAAACTAGTTTACATACGATTACAACTATATATAATACGCATGCGTCTGATGATATTTGCCGGTAATCGCGTACAGAGAAAATTTTCCAAGATTCAGCCTCAGAGCGCATGCGCACAACGTTTCAACTCTGAGAAGGCAATGGTGGTAACAAGATATCGTAGGTAAATCAAGCTTTCGCCGAGTTGTGATCAGCGATAACGAGGTTAAAGTTTATAAAAAATTTTGACACCCATGCTAATATCCTGCTGAAGCACCCGAGAAGGATGGTTTAAATTTTTCAATTGTTCTGAAGTTGAATATCGCTCGCCTGCTTGAGACCGCACCATCAGCCCCACCAGTCTCCAGACCCGGATGCCGATATTTAATTTTCAATGTCGGTGATCAGGCCGGTACCGAGTCTTCTGCACAGGTCATAGTATTACCAGCTGAGGCCAACACTGGCTGTGTCGCGAGATCATAGTTTGGGCCAGGAGGCTACCACTGCCTTTGTCGCGAAGTGATCACCAGCCAGAGGCCACCTGTAAATGCGAGACATACTCGTTGGGGACCACCGTGTCGCGAAGAATATACCAAAGCCAGTGAGGCACCAATGCTCTGGGGTCGGAAGAATTGTACTGCCGGGGAGTCACCACCGCTGGCATGATACCAGCTGGGGAGGCCACAACACACTGCAAGTCGCGTAGATGACATGTTGAAGGTCACAAGGAAGACAAGCTGGGAGGCCACCACAGGTCACATTGAGAATGTTGAACACCAATGCTCATGAAGATGATACCAGAAGACCTACTCACAAATGAAGACACGTCAGAGGCCACCACCAAGCCTGGTGAAGGATATCACTAGAGCTACCGTGGGCACAGAAGATGATGAGTTACCACACTGTCAAACAGAGGTCTAAATTATGCCATGAGCATGCCCATATTTAATAATTTTACTTGTTTAGAAATGGTTGACAAATAAAACGGCAGAAACTTAATTATTATGTCTACCCATTAAAATACATTTCTATTTGCATCTCCATCAGAAAGAAAACCATAAATATCGAATTGTATTTTTAAATCTTAAAGTAAACCTTCTCTAATGCTTGGTTGGCAACCTACTTATCAACCCCAACCACTAATCTCACTTAAGTGATACTGCCATGGAGTGTTAATTTTAAGTTCTGCCTCTAACAAATACATTTCACGAGAGATAGAACCAAACAATTACAGTCTTGTATTGACAGAAAAGCTGTGTTATTTCCATAACTTAAGAATTTTTCATATAAATCAAACAGCTCTATACATATTTGGATAGATCTATCATTAAATGTGTACATTTTCCAACCGTCTTTATGGTTCACTTACAAATCACATGATTAAACAAAACAATAAAACTAATCTGAGCTTTGCATTTGTATTTATTGAATAAATAACAAAGTATATACACTGAATAAACTCACGCTTTCTTTCTGCATAAGCTTTATGAAACCAGTTTTGGAAAAACTTTTCTAAGATAATATCTGTAGTGCTTTTAATCTTTTGGAAGGATTTGAGACTTTACCATGAGAATAAGTGGAGAATATTTAAAGGCAACTGGTTTTCAAGAACTAATCATCAAATTGAAATCTTAAATTCAATAGTAATATCATAATTGAGGCTTTATATAAGTGAATAGGAACACAAAAGAACTTAGAGAATTGTATTTTATCACAACATAGAAAGGCCAGAGTTTTAAAAAAAATTGGATCTTAAAGTCAATAGTAATATCACAGTAATATCCAATTTTCAAACTCTGACCCTTTCAAGTGACACATTGACATAGTACAGCAGGTGTTTCCCTGCCCTAACATGACTTGATTCAACTTATAGCATTTCAATTTAATTCCTTTTAACTACTTAAGGACACAGAAAATAATAGTTTAAACTGATTTAAAAATCTAAAATTATTTAGAAATATATTCATTCTATACCAGTGGATCAAGAGAGTTTTAAAAAAAACATAGAAAAGTAATAAAATACATGTAACTTAAGAAAATTCTCATTGCAGCAATATAGTATATAGTAATAGAACACTCCAAACTGCCCAAGGATTCAATTTAAAATTTAAATTTCTCCACCTTTCAAGTCACCAAGAAAATAAATAAAACCGAAACGATGTATGTCAAAGTAGAACTTTCCCTAAGGACCGGTATAACTGAAAAGGTCGCAGAAGTATGCGTAAAATACTGGCTTGAGGACGCTTGAATTAAAGAATTCGGTAAATATTTTGTCTTAATCGATATAATATACATTTTCTTTTCTAACTTATATCTTGACTGAAAGCTAGAATGCTAATCACGCAAATAAAAAAAACAGTATATGACCCCAGTACACCAAGAAATAAAACAACAAGATGGCCAGTATCTGAATAAACTACTCGGAAAGCAAGAAAAAATGTATTTTCAAAAGTGTTTTCAATTATATAGAGATAAATCTTCAGACTGTCTTTTCTTGTCAAGGGAAAGGTTTCTAAGACCGTTGTCTTGATGAGCTCTTTTAAGACAATCTCTGCAGAAAGCTGTGGTGGATAGCAGAATAGTTGGAAGAACCAGAGACGAAATTTGGTGGTAGAATTATGAACTTTTATCTTTATTTTCGTGAATATTTCCCCAGTCCTAATGATCCGGGAGCACATTCTTTCCTATAGAGACAGGATTACAAAATACTTGGAAGAACTAAAGACGAACATTTGGTAGAATTAAGAACCGATTTTGTCTTTTATTTCAGAATATTTCCATGAAGTCTTAAATGAGATCTAAATACTTTCTTTCCCATAGAGAGCCGTGGTGGATACCAGAATTGAAGTTAAAAGAACCAGACGAAATTTTGCACTATGAACTGATTTTGTCTTTATTTTCAGAATATTTCCTGAAGTTCTAATGATCCGGGATAAATATTCCTTCCTATGAGAGCTGTAGGATTACAAAAAAGAATTTTAAAGAAACCAAAAGTATAAAAGGTTTTGGGAATGAGAACTATTTGCCCTATTTTCAGTATCATGGAAAGTTCTTACGACTAGTAATTTTTTCCCAGAGAGCTGTAGATGTCATCAGAAATAGTTAAAGGAACCTGTAGACAAAATTTTAAGTAGTTATGAAACTGATTTTGTCTTTATTTTCAGAAGCTTCCCTGTGCTCCCAATGATCCGGGATAATACTCTTTTCCTATAGAGAGAGCTGTAGATACAGAAATGCTTGGAGCAACCAAAGACGAAATTTGTAGGTAGAAATGGTAACTGATTTTGTCTTTTATTTTCAGAATATTTCCCTGAAGTTCTTAATAATCCGATAATACCTTTCCCTATAGAGAGTGTAGATTGCAGAATACTTGGAAAGAACTAAAGAGAAATCATGGTAGAATTATAAAATGATTTTGTCTTTAAATTTCGAATATTTCCTGAATCTCTACTGACTTTGAGGTATCCCGAAGTGCACTTTGTGTTTAATACTCATTGATATAGATAGGGTTGCGATTTCCATAACTATAGGATGTTATGGTTGGAATCAGACTTTATTTTTCAACTGAAATATTATCGAGAGTAGATTAAATTAAAAGCAAAAATGTTCCAGAGACATTAAATATATTTTTGAAATAAAAAAATTAATTTTAACAATTAGTCCTATATCGTCTAGAAGCATTCACATCAACGACCAGATGTGTGTGAAATATACCACAAATAAACAGAATATTTACCTCAAATTTCAAGATTTGCTTGACTCCTGAAGATATAAGTTCAAAGAGGCAATTCGTTTGAAATTAAATCAGCGGCTACTCTTTTTGATTCTTTTTTCCAATATCTCTACCTCTATTCACAAGAGGACTTTTGTGAAAAGACGAAAGGTAATTACTGTTTGGAAGCCATAGTGACTGATTAAAAGAAAAACAACAAAGTTCTTTCAATGCCCTTTCACAGAAAGAAAAGCTCCGCTGTGCGTCTGGGGTCGGACCCTTGGGTAAAAGAAAAGAAAATTTCCTCTAAGGCATTCATCGAACAAGAAAGAATGTCAAGGGCATGTAATTGTACCTTTATTCAAAAGAAATAAGTGTGCTTTGTAAGAGAACAGATGCAAAAGAGGTTTTCATTGTTATTAATCAGTTTGGCTCTATTTAATCTGAACTTGGCGTCTCGAACTCATCTTTTCATTAGTATTTTAAAAGAAGTTTCACCAAAAGAAAATTGTGTTTTCTGGGGTGTTTTATTTCGTTAAGGATTCAAACCAAGAGCTCTTGTTAACAAAAGAGTTTAAAGAATATATGCTTTGACATGAACTTCTGAAAAATGAATTTTTTTCTTCATAAGTATTTACACATACTTTTATATACAGGATTCCCACTTATATCCGTTACACTCCCTTAACTTCTAAACGGTGACAGCTTAGGCTATAAAATTGGTGTCTGGGTGTAGTAAAAAGGCTATGCGCTACTTGATGAGCCAACTTACAACGCCATCTATCGGCAAATTTTGGAATTAGCGGTCTTATCTCGAAAACAGTGCAAGATACGGGAAAAAGGTCAATTACAAAATTGTAGAGTGAATTCGAGTTAGTACAAAAAGATACCTTGTACACATTAATACGAAGAAATTAACGTTTAAAGAGCGCATTTGTTTGTTTTCGATTTCCGAAACTGCGACGTCTCTAAACGCGTTAAAATGAGAAAAAACAATTAGTTATCACAATAAACCTTTATTTTCGGTGTTCAAAGTGCTCTCCGTCATCTACAATGCAGATTTGAGTCCTTGTTTAAATTTCACTTTGCACACGTTTTAGCATATAGTTGGTGCGCAAACACAAGCAACAGTAATACATCCTGCAATGTTGGCGGAAAGGTCCATACACCTGCTGTTTCAGTTATTTCCACAGGAAAAAGGATAACGGGGTCATTTTTTGCCCGAAAAATAACATTTTCTCCTTTTATTCGTGTCATATGACGTCAAAATTTCCGAAAATGCGAACAAAGAAATGCGCATTTTACACGTTTTGTTCTTAGCAATATTGTACTCAAGATATCTTTTCGTACTAAATCGAAGACGCTCTACAATTTTGTAATTGACGTTTTTGCGGTATCGTGTACCGTTTTCGAGATAAGACCGCTATTTCCAAAATTTGCAGATAGATGGCGTTGTAAGTTGTCTCACCAAGTAGCGCATAGCCTTTTTAGTATACCTAGATACCAACTTTATGACCTAAGCTGTCACCGTTTAGAAGTTAAGGGGGGGTGTAACGGAATATAAGTGGGAACCCTGTATATGAGCTTTAAAAACCAACAGAAAAGAAGCAACTTATTACAGAAGAAAATATTAAAACTTTTAAGAAACTATATGCATCTTTTAGCCCTCTCGCACCTATCCAGGTGCTCCTGTGAGGTCTAAAATTTGTCCTTTAACACCGACGAAGGCCAATCTGAGGTGGTTTGCTTCTTTTGAGGGGAGGTGAGGTTCTGAGATCGCTTAGGAGATAAGCGGTGTAGAGGGTCCAATTATCCTCGCCAACCACAGCTCATTTACCTGCGACTTAAGGGAAGGTTTTAGCAGGGGTAGTGTGGTGGTGTAAAAGACCACCCAGGTAGGGAGAGTTCAATTCTTGTCGCTTTCTCTCCAAATTTCCCGGATTTAAAGCGGCTAGAATAAAAATGTCTCCTTGGGATTCAAGAGTTAAAGGTCGCTGATCCATACAGACAAGATTGGTTCTTTTTGAAATTAAAATGGACCAAACGAACGTGCGTATGTGGGGGGGGGCGGCTTTGAGTGCGCAGTTCACCGAGGAATTCGGAGAAGGTGTGGGGAGGATTACGGTATCGGACTGACAGGAAGTGGATGGATTTGCGTGGTGTGGAGCGGTCGTGATTGGTAAATGGATGGGCTAAAAATTGAACGTCATGGAGAGTTCGGGAATGACAGACCTTTAAGTCCACTTGTAAGCCAATTTGCCCCTATATCTAGGACATAGGTCTGACTTTTACCTCAGGTATTATCTAGGTCCTCTGGGTAATATCTCTCTACCCTTCGAGCGTATATAAGGCTGCTTTTTCTTGTCTCCCATTATTCGCTAGTACCCTAATGAGTATATATGCAGTGGCACATTGAAACAGGGGAGAACATGTTCTAAAGAATGATTAAGTTACCGAAAGATCAGCTACAAGAGCGTAGTGAAATTCTTAGTGGTGGTAACGTTTTACTAGCCGACGTGAAGACTAAAATAAAACAATAGACTGTGGAATATCAAAATTATTTCACCGTTAAGAATTTTCATATCTTTTTCAAAGCTGCCATTCTGCTCTAGTATCTTCACTAAATTAAAATCAACTTTGCAACAAGAAGCATTTGACTGAACAAAACGAAGGAAGCACTTTCTAAACAATAAAGTGTGGTATAATGAAATTACTGCCACAAGTTAATTTCAACACTTCCACTTGCGTTTATTCATAAACACTAATTTTAAATCAGTTTTAAGAACGTAGATAATCAATGGAAGTGAGAACCAAACTTCTTTCTCACTAATTATCTGTGACGAAATTTGCACCCGGAGATAGAAAAAAATTAGTTCTAAGTTCTAGGGAAAACCCTTGCAAAAAATGTAATCAAAAATATTGTTTGTTTTCATTTAGTATGATAATTGTAGCTCTTTCAGTGACTATGACCTTACAATGGGGGATAATGAGTTAGTATGTACTCTTTTAAAAGTTGGCTTACTTCATTCATAGATTGCATCCACAGTCTATTTACAATGTCGCTGCTTTCTTTTCTTAGGGATTTTCTGTACATTTTCTTTACTGGATTTTCAAAGTATACATTAAGGATAATGAGGCTATATTCAAGATTCGAATGTCTTTTGCTGTGTTATGTATTAATTTTGAATCCTTTCATTTTGCTAAACATATATTTAAATGATTTTCACTTTTTACTATTTTTATTTGTAAATTTTCTTTCATTTAAGTGCTTTGGAAGCCTGATGTTAAACTTCAGTTTACTTTCACAACAGAGAATTTGCAAATATATATATTACGACCCTCTGCCCCATAATCATAGTAGCAATAGAAAATAAATATAGAACGCAACATTTATTATCAAAAAACTAGATTAAATTAAACAATAAATTAAAAGTATTACTCCTAATTTTTATTTTGAGTGTTCAGATAGTTGCTGGATTTTTCAATAATTTAATTGCTGCATTTTAAACTCGTAGGTAGGATTCCTTGGCTGCGACATTTTGCTTTTCCTACATGCGTGAGCTTAATGAACTGGACAATCGCAACTCAATATTTGTTTGGAAACTCTCCTTTTTTCATCTTACTTCTACAATGGGTTGTTGCCCATTATAATTTGTTATGTTAGTTCAGTGGCAATTTCAGAGTTTTCTTAAAAATTCTGTTTTTTGACAGAAGTTTATATTTCGAGGTTTGAAAAGCGTTATATTTCGCGTCTTAAATGAATATTAATTCCTTTCAGTTTTCATTTCAGTATGAGTCCCACTTAGTAGAGCTAAAAAGAAATTATAATATTTTCCATAAAAATCTCTTCAGATTCCCTAATTCCCCATGAATACCTGATGCTTGAAGTAGAAACATTCAATCAGAAACGAAACCCTAGAACATCATCAGATTTTCATTTGTTTATATGAATATCAAGCCATTTGGCCAAAGCTGTTTGGTCACAAAGTCAATGTCATGTAAAATGTGGGATTTTCAAGCAAATATTTTCAAAGAATTTAAGATTCTTGTTGTTTCATCAGTAGAATATCAGCAACAGATGGCAGAAAAATATTGACGAAATAATAAAAAATATTAATATTAATAATAATAAAAATACATCGAAAGAAAAATATTGAAATTTAACTCCTAATATTTGCATTTAGTTTTGGTATCATTATACTTTGTTTCAGTATTGTGCGATTTCGTCTAATCGTTGTTTAGATGCGGGTTTTCAAATGCTTTAGATGCGGGGTTCACAGTCTAAAATCTGATGAAATCATTCTTATTATTCAGCAGTACGATTCTGAATTTCAGTTCTCTTTTCTAACGCATCTTCACTTTCTCATTATTTATTCGTAGTTTTTGAAACACTTGCGAGAATTTGAAAAGATAAGTGTGGGAATACGGTTTCAAGGTATTCTTTTATTGAATACTACCGTGTCTTCCTACCCATTTCTTGATTTTTCATTTTTAATTATTACCATGCTCAAGCAAAGCATTTCATCACATTTCGTTTCATTGCAGTTCGAAGTTAAGGGTGCTTTCTCTTTTGTGTCAGGAAAGTATGAACCATATGTCACAGATATCTACGGTATTTTAAGCAAATGTATTTTATATCATAATTTTATTACCATTGATATTACCATTGTGTCTAAAATTCTTAGGTTTTAATAATATACAAATAAGTAAATGCTGAGGTAAAAATCGTGAAATCATCTTTCTGGAATTCTTTGTAATTCTAATAGAATTCAATATACGTTTTGACAAAATTATAATGTTCCCATTTCTTTATAAAAGTAATAAAGACTCAGTGATTTCTGATGATTAAAAAAGATTTACTGTCATCATCAAAACTGCCTATTCTTGAGAAAAATAGATTAATTAAAGTTGTTAACTTTTTATACTTTGTAGTATTTCATTAAATGGATGGACAATTCGTTGTAGAATATTTTAATGACTATAAAATGTTAATTTTTTTTTGAAAGAAGTTAATTTTTTTTTACAAGAAGTTTCTTTCTAAAGATCAATAACAGGTGAAATTCCAAGGTTCATGTTAAACGTTTTCTGTTTTTTTATGTTCAAGAAGCAATTTTATGTCAAAACTTCATTTCCCAGTTTTTTCTGTGATAAAGAAATAGCTTCAGTACAACACTTGTTTATTTTTATGAAATTAAAATTTATTAATTTTCTGAGAGATTATTTAATATTTCGGTTTCAAAAATGTTACCTTCAAAAAATTAAATAGATTTCAAAAAATGTTTCACTATCACTGAACTGTCAGTGATAGTGAAGACTAAAGGAATATTTAAATGTTTCTGAATTTTTTAAATATTTTTGACTGTAAACTGCTGTAAAATGATAATTTAAAAAGCATCGAAGTACTCTGAAATAATGTTTAAAAACTTAAAGCTACGTATTTAATAAATATTTATACTGCATTTTCTCGCAGCAAGGATATTATTATTTCGATTACAAATATCTTCTAATTGGTAGCTTATTCGGAATTTCTATTTAATTATTAGAAATCTAAAACAAAAGAATAAAGACCGTATAAATAGCATCTTACAAACGAATATCTAAATTTGACGATTGTCTCGATGATGAACAATCTAAAGATCCTAATGTCCCAAGAAATCAAAGAGATTCATTTTCAGTTTTTCATACAATAGATAATCAAATTAGGTTCTTCAATTTTCTAAAAGTTCTATAATTTGCTTTTTAGAGAAAAATTGTTCGCTACTTAAATCAGAGTTACTATATATTCATTAATTTCGAGAGAAAATGGAGCAATGTACATTTTTTCAAAATGTCCATCAATTGCTATCAAGTTTTTGTTTCTTACAAAAATATTTGGAATTAATTATTTTCTAGTACGATCATATTTCTTTTTATTATTGGAAGCAAGCTAATAATTTTTTAGAACGTAACTAAGAAATATTTTACAGTGCTGAAGGAAATTTAATTAAAAGTAATACAGTTTACAGAACATTGCAATAAAAAGTATTAAATGAAAAATAATATGGGTTTCATTACTAGTTTTGTCTGATAATATTACGATCCTTATTACTAGATTTGCAGCTAATTTACATATTTTCAAGAACAGGTTCATTTTTCCCGGTTAATATTTTGCCATCTTAAAATTCTTATAGATTAATTTCGGCAACTATATTTCCATAATTTTAATTTAAAATCAAACCCAGCTGATATTCGAAAAATTGTAAGGAACACATTAAAAATTGAATAAATATGTCTTAAAAACATTTTTAACAAGTTTTCTATGTATCTGAAGCTGGTTCATAATTTTCGTATAAATTAATAAGATCTCATATTTTTATTTTATTTTTGTGTCTTTGCTGCCTTATTTATGGTAACCGAACCAAGGAGAATGAAATTTTCAGACAGTTTTATTAATATAAAAACTCGATGAATATAACGAACATTGTATAATTTGCAAAATTTAATGCTCAATTATATGGAATTATTAAATTGAAAAGATCGCCAAAATACACAATTTAAAATATAATTCTATTCATAAAATATTTCAGGAAAAAATTTTAATGCTGTAGTTCTCTAAAATTAATCTCTGCAGTATTGCGTTGAGCAATGGATTAAATTTCGTTCAATCTTGCAAGAAAATGACACATACGTGAGTATTATCCCCAACGTTTAGCCAGACATCCGTGAAGTAGCGGTTGGTTACCGCTTCCATAATTGTGTCGATTTTATTTTATGGTTAGATATTTATATTCTGCTTTAACCAAGCACTATTGGGGATAGACCTGGCTACTTCGGGTAGCACCAAAGCAAGAATTGGCCTAATTTCTACAGTACAACAATATCAGCATGCGTCACACATTTGACGTTTAAGAAACTGATGGACTGAATGAAATTTTATTCAATACGAGTGTTTCTTAATATTGAAAATTAAATTTATTTGATTTATTTTCCCACTGAAATTTTCCAGCATTCTGCCCAAACTCACACACCCAGTTTTTATCAATGCTTTTGACAGAGATTGAATGCTTATATGAGTATTCGGCATAATCGACTATTTACTTTCTTCAGAGAGCATTCTAAGAGTTACTCTCCCTCCTATGGATATATATATATATATATATATATATATATATATATATATATATATATATATATATATATATATATGTATATGTGTGTGTGTAGTAGGCAGTGTCGACTATATATATATATATAGTCGACACTCGTTATAACGAATCTCTGGAATCCCACAGCAAAAGGTCTTTATAATGAGTGGTCGCTATAGTGGATATAATTAAAACTGTATATGCACGCTCAGCAGTTCCATATAAATAGGCGATTTTAAAGAGATTCCAATCAAATACTCAATGATATTTCATCATTGGTATAAAAAATGTACCTATCAATCAAAGATATATTTCAAAACAGATTTTAAAAGTAGAAAATAAAGGGTGTTACATACCTCCAAACATTTATTTTCTGAACAAAAACTGTGAAATGGTTGTTAGTTTTCTGCATATGTGCTTTTTTGCAAAACATAATTTTCCATTTCAGTTAAAGATGATAATAATGTTCTTTTGCCTCTTCAAAAAAAAACATCTTTTCAAGTCTCTAAGACCAATTTGAAAAGATTTTTTTATTCTAGGCTATTCTAATTTCCGCAGCAATACGTACTGGAACGAAGACGA
>BGPR01030712.1:0-14690 GCA_013235015.1 Araneus ventricosus
ACGTGAGGCCTTGGGATCCATATTTTTTCATACGTCCGGCTCTTTTTCAACAAATATTGTCACTTACTTTCCCCAACAAATGTAAATATTTTTTTTCCAATTAGTCTTTTTTAATGCTAATTTTCATATGCCAGCCTCCGGTTTTATTTTTTTCACACATATCACTTAGTTGAGGTCAATGAGCGAATTTTGGTACTTTCAAAATTATTTTGTGTGCATCTCCATCCTATGTCAGACTTACTTGTTTATACTTTTTTTGCTTTCTTTTCTCGTTACTATTCCATTTCCAATTTTCAATTTTCGTTGATCATCGAACTACTCTCAGAGAGGAAAAGTAAGCAAATAAGAATAAAAGCGAAAATATGATTCATTAATTTTTTAAAATTTTATTTAAGTTTGAAACTCTGCATAACTTAGTCACCAGTACCTTTAGGTAAAGCGTAATATACACGCACTACTGTGAGAGCAACTAATTTAATATTTTTGTTCGGTTCTAGGCTACTTACTTTTGGCGCCTTAAATTTTCACTTTCTCCAATTTTCCATCACTTCTTTATAAAGTCGATATTTGGAACTATCTACCAATCAAACTGAGAAATATTATGCGTAAAAAACTATTTTTCAAGTCACGAAAATTGGATTATGTACTTCTACAGAAATATTTGCATTTCGTAGTAGTTCTGTGTTGAATAAATTTGCATTTCTTCAATAAATATCTCCATTTACATATTTGAGAAGCGCTTGAGAATTTAGAAGTAAATAATATCTCTGCAAATTTTTCCGAGAGAATCATGAAAACTTAGTTTAGTCACAGATGAATGTAAGAGAAACATTTAACTCACTGACACTTTCACTCTATGGAGACCGAATAAAAATGAGCTTTTTCAAAAACTTTTTACTGATAACCTCCACAGGAGCCTCACTGTCTCCACACAAATTCCCACCTATTTGAAGAAACTTTGTCACACAAATTAAATGTCTAACTTCAATATTTACAGAAATACATGTATGTTCCACTTTTCAGGGACACCCTGTATAGAGCAACTTAAATAAAAATTCCAGTTAAGTTCCGTAAAATTCAGAAAGATATTGCATTGCAGCGAGCTGAGTTTCACTTGCACTCTAAGATAACCTAAATGGTGAGGGTGTTTACACGCAAACCGCGTTTGGAGTCTTGGCTGGGTAGCCAAATCTAGATGATAAGAATTATTGAGTTTTGGTCAGATTAGTTCTGCATCTGATGGTATAAAGATGCCTAAGAACTGACTGTTTTAATCTAGATTCCAGAATAAACATTTTGGTCCGCTCGCGGGAGAAGAACCCGTAACTATGTATTTAAGTATGTTAGAAATATCTTTAAATAGCCTCAGGGAAAAATGTAATGATTTAGTGAATTATGTGCAGATTTTTGGAGAGTCACAAAATTCCTTCGTAGAAATTCAAATAAAACCAAAGAACTGTCAATGCCTTCAACAAAAAGTCGAAAAGTTGAAGCAGAAATATTATGAGCTGCCTGAGACAGCAAATATATCCATGGCAGATGGAGCGCTCGACAAATTAGACCAGCGGTTAGAGACGTCAGAGGTAAGTTTTAAAGTTATTCTTGATATTCTAACTTCTAAGAAAGAAAATGCTATCTCTACGAATAATAAAGGAGAATGTGTGTGTGTTGGTCCTCAACAGGGCAGACCGCTAGACCTAGGGCAAAGAAATCTGGCACGAACATCCTTTGGAGGCTTCGAATGCGAATGTGCACCTCGAAGCCGCTTTTCTAATTTTTAAAAAGAATTTTAATTAATTAAATATTAAGCGAAATGTTGCCGTTTTTCCTTAATAACTTCCGAAAATATAACAGGACAAATACCATTTTTATGTCATCTGAAAGAGCATAACATTACCTTTCGAAAGATATCAATTGAGTTTCCGTGCAATTTTTCTCTGCTTTTAATAACCTCTTAAAAATATTTTTGTTATAATTTACAACAATACTTTTTGTTGGGTAACACGCACTTGAAGCGCCACCTACAACTCCTACAAAAAATTATTCACTGCGAGAAAGGAAGAGATTGAGAGCAGACGTCTCTCCCTTTCTGCAAGGATTTCAATAATCCAACTATGGATCAGCCACTCATAATAGCAGTGGTCCTTTATTCATAAAATACCACCCGCCCTACGGTGGTCAACTTGTGCAACTATATATCTAACTATCTGCTCTTGCAGTGTGGTCACGTTAAATAGTGGATTGATTTATCTACTATCCACCCCTGCGGAATGGTCAAAATATAATATAGTTGGTATAGTTGGCCAAGTATATTATCCAGCGGTAATACAGTTGAAGAGAAGTTACCCAACTTAGCGGTAACAATTGTTTTTGTGTTTAATAAATGTTGAGTTTCAAATAAACATTTATTTTTTTTAATATCAGCAAATTATTGACTCAACATAAACTTTTTCATTGTTGCAACGCATTTCAAACAATTTTCATTGCTTAAACAAATATGTAATTGCGTGTTTATCTACCGTTGCTGAAAGCTAAGAAAATATCTTACTGGATTTTACTTTCTTTTTTTATTTGATCAATTTTTCTGCGAAATCTGTAAAGGAAGTCCTCAAGATAGTTAGTATACAAAGACATAATCCAGTAAACTGAAAGATTATCGTTGCTATTTTTTAGTTCTTTTTATCAGCGTGTTTTAAGCAAACTAGCATGCTACTCAACGTAAACTGTGCCGTGCGAATGAAATGTTGAAATCAACTGTGCATTTTACGTTAATGTAGACAAGTAACAGAAAAAGAATGCAAGGCTACGAAATGAACACGGATTAAATGTCCATGGCAATTTGAAGTTTAAAACTACTTTTTAAGGGTGCTATCAATATAAAATTATTTATAAGTGATTTAGTTGAAATTTTATTTCTGGCGATCAAACTGGTCGCTGAAGGTGGCTAGTTTAAAATAATATTGAAGATTAATGTTATTCTAAATCTCTATAAATAAAATTGCCGAAAATCCCACTGACAATATTTGATGGCAAATATGATGAATGGAGCAGATTTGAAAATCAGTTTTAAAACTTAATTGATGATAATGATGTTATCTCGGATAATGAAAAATTATACTAATTAAGCTCCAGTTTATATAGAGAAGCCAAACAAGTCGAAACCGATTACGATACATCTGATTCCCTATTCAAATCTCTTAAAGAGCGATATGAAGGTTATAAGTGCCATCTTTTGTGTTGTTATTTCTAAAATTGTAGCTATTATATTTCAATTTGTGTGTGTTTTGTATTTATGTTTTTGTCTTATGCAATTTTGTTTTCTTTTTATTTATTTTTTTATATTTTTCTTTATGAAAGTTGTTATTGAAATTGTTATTTCAAGACCCTCGGAATGTTGACGTGCCAATTGCGTTTGGCATTTCGGTGGGATAGCTAAATGTAATGTCAAGAGTTTTTTACTTTTTGTCAGATTGCTTCAGGATCTGACGGTGTAAAGATGCCTGTGAGCAAAAGGCTCACTGCTTTAAGTTAGAATCCTGAGAAAAACAGTGTTTTTTCACAAAATGATATATTTTAAATTTAAATCTTGGAATAGACATCGACGAACTGCAATTTAAAAATATATTTAATTTATAAGTATACGTGCATGTTCAGGATATTCAACTTTCATGAAATTCAATATTACATTTCGAAGATTGAAGCTTAAAAATTATTAATATGGGGATAAACCATCAACGTTTAGATTCTCTTAGAGCGCAAATTAAATTCACCACCCTACAAAACCGTTTTCTTTCTGAATCTAAACGGAATGCAACTGGAATTTTTATATAAGCTGGCCTATATATCTGGCTTTTAAATAATGAAAGAAAAATAATGTTACGTTTCGCACATGCGTTATAAAAGATTATTCACCACAAATACGCATATTTTATCTAATATTCAAAATATTTACTTCTAATTTTATTTCATTGCTTTCGTAGCATATTTTCAAGTATTCTGTAAGTTTCTTATAATTTGGCTGAAAACTCTTCATGTTATAAGAAAAAAACATGTAAAAAAATTTAATATTTTTTAAGAAAACCTTTACATCATCCCGAATGTTCATGCTATATCTACAAAACTGTACGTAGATTTTTCATACAGCAATTAAAAGCTTTGATGAAAGTTGCAAATCATTATTAGCTTTCTGTGGAACTGGGTGAATCCCAAATTAATTTCTTGTTCATCTATTTCTCGTAATTTAACTGTAAATATGAGTTCAAATCTTTTATTTACATGATCGAAGTGCAAAAAAATCCATCCAGCCGTTCGGGAGACATTCGAAAAATGTGTAAATCGCAGAGTGCTCATATTATTGTGATACCCACATGTAGATTTCAATGTACAGTTGTAGCCACTTTAAATGATTAACATGAAACCTATCCAACTGAATACATTAGTTTAAATTATTAGAATGAGAATAATTTAATTTAAACGCGGTGATTATAATTATAAAGTTGCGATGTCTGAACGCTATAAATTTAGATCCACGGTTCAGAATGACCTGAAATTTCACCTTAGTTCACTTGAAGCCATGGAGTTTTGATTAGTGGTTGAAAAGACTTCTTACAAAAATAATGGGCAGCATATTGAACATTTCTTGTGAAAGGCGTAAGCGTTTGAGGACTTTCCTTTCCTGATGTTACCAAGAACGGTGGCGCTGTTCACGTTTAGTATTGCTTCTTAAAATAAAATTGTCATTTTCCCCTTACAGAACATTGTTTTATTTCGACTGATAAATTTCTCGTGGTTAGCAAGTTTCTATGAGAAATTCTCCCATAAAAGAGATTTTTGTTTTTAGGCCTTATTATAATGACCACCACAGCGCTGACTATCAGAAATGTTTGAAGTAATTCTTTTCTTTCACTGAACAAAATCCCATTGCTTTAATTCTCTTAAGGACAAATTTGATATTATTCTAAACAGTGGTTTTTACTTAACAGTATTTTAAAATCTCAAAGTTATTTACTAATCACCCTTATATTATATTATTTTTTTTTGGGCTTTCATATACAAGACTATTGATGTTATAGAAAAAACAGGGTGATCAGAAAAATTCTGTTCAAGACACAAAATGCGATCGACAGAACTGAAATAAACCTTTTATACCATAGAATATAAGTTTAGAAATGCAGCATTTTATGAAGAGAAATAGTTTCAAAAGATGAATTCATTTACTAAAGTAAAATAAAGTATTAGAACTACATTAATGTAGTAGGATGATGAATACTTTTAATGACAGTAGATGTACATAGACACGAAATATGAGACGGTGTTCTAGTTCTAGATCTTTCTTGGAATCAGTAGGGGTATCATGAGTGATGATATTAAAATCTCCCCTTAGAGAGAAATCCTAAATTGATAAATCTGATAATTTTAGTGCCACAGGAATATATCTAACTCTATAAATAAAACGGTTCTCATATCTTATATAAACAGAGATCTTGAGCACCAAAACGCGTTATTATCAGTGGATTTTTTTTATTACACTAATTATGAAAAGTGTTATTGCATATATTTTCTTAAATTAACATTTTTCCAAGTTCATATGTACTTCCAGCTTGCGAATGCGGGCCAGACACAAACTGTATGTGGGAACCAGGATGGAGTGGTAAAAAAATCTGCTTTTGCAAACCAGGATACTCTCAAAAGGGCACCAAGTGCGAAGGTGAGTTTTTTTTTTAAATTTGAAAACAGTTATCACTGGTTTTTCCATGAGCAACAAAAAATAAAACGAAGATAAATGCTTGAAACTGGTTTATACGAAAAACTTCTGTTTAAGATGGTA
Source organism: Araneus ventricosus (assembly GCA_013235015.1). Taxonomy (NCBI): domain Eukaryota; kingdom Metazoa; phylum Arthropoda; class Arachnida; order Araneae; family Araneidae; genus Araneus; species Araneus ventricosus. The sequence goes on from BGPR01030712.1 coordinate 5,828, forward strand.
AAATTTATCATGACTTTTCTTTCAATGACTTAATGTCGTATTGCATTCCATCCAACAATTATAATTTATAACTCAGAGTAATCATTTTTCAAAGAAGTTGGAAATTCTTTTGAATTGGATATTAAAATTTGAGAAGCTTCTACAGTTTAATAGAAGAAAAGGGTACCTAAAGCAAATAAAGATGAAATTGGGCTTTCGGTTGCATTTATTAGGTTATTAGGTTTATTATTAGGAGATGATCTATTGCAATGTTCTCATAACACGTTGAAAAAATAATTTTTAAAATTCGATTCTGCTCACTGCCTAAAATTTGCCACTCGGGTTTTAGTATTTCACTGAATTTCTTTTCTATTTTTTAGTCTGAGCTTTGAGTTGTCGCAAGCGAATTGAAATTTTGACTTCGAGAAGGTCAACAATAAGTGGTGCATAGATTATTAAAACCTGTAGTAAACGAGTGGGATAGACAAAAATGCAACAAATATACTTTACGCATTTAAAAAGACGTTGCAAGGGTTAAAAAAAGTTTTCCAAGAATGTTCTGTAGCTAATACAATATTTAGTCTCCAATGACGATGAGCAGCTTTTTGGGACTAGTCAAAATCGTTTATACATGCCTTCTAAATCAAACCATTATAACACAGAATGCACAAAGAGGAGTTGACTGCAAAAATTGCATACAAAAATCAGGGATCATGAGTATATGATTTCAGTGCAGTTTTTTTTTAATATCACGACAATTGAATAATATACTAATAAAATGTGAGCTGGAGTAAATTTAAAAATCAGTAAATAGTGATGTTTGCAATAATCATGCAAAATAATGGCAAATTGTCGCTTGACCAGGAACACTACTCATCTCATTTTTTCCAATTTTACAAGGGAAGAAAAATCTGAATTTTTCGCTGCCCATAACGAATATGAAGCATTTTCTTCACATCTGGTATGAACATGAGGCTCTACATGTTGTACTGATGTGAAAAAATTTTCGTCTTTTAGTTACTAGTTTCGAAAAAAATCAGTTCTTTCTTATTCTTTTAAAATTTGAAAATTGAGATAGGTGATGTTGCGGGTTAAGTGTCGAAGTTGTATGTAAAAGAAAATCCAACTATAATAAATGAGAACAAATTTGAGATAAAAAGTTCCTCTTTGAGCTATTTGAATAATACGCAGGCAAATAACTTGAAATATATTAATAAGTGTTTCATTGCAATTCCGTATTCAAGTGGTTCATTAAATAAAAAGGAAGCCCCCCCCACGACAATTGCGTAATACAATGAAGATTTTTTCCTTAACGAGTGTTTTTTTTTTTTTTTTTTTTGGCTTAATTCGGTTATTTCCAAAGCTGAAGTTGATCATTCGCCACAATTAACATAAATATTTCCGTCATTATAAGGATGCTATCTGTTGAACTATGAACTTGATATTTAGCACAATTTCTTCTTTAATACTAATATCAGCAGTTTTTGAAACTCTACATGTTTGTGTTGCTAATAGATATCTCATTCCTTCCTGAACAATATAGGTTGTACAGGCACTATATTTAAGCATACAAGTGTAACTACGTTAAATGATTAACATGTAATATATGCAATTGTACTTATGGTTTTAAATGATTCAAAACTTGAAATAATTTGTGTTCGAAAGAAGAATCTAACCTTCACACGGTATTAATAATTAAAAAGCTGCGATTTCTACGAGCTGTTAATTAAAAACTACTGGTTAGAATAACCTAAAATTTGACCGTGATTCACTTGAAATAATTAATTTTTGTTTTGTGGTTGTAAAGAATCACTTAAAAAGTGGTGGGCAGCATATTGAATATTTCTTGGGAAAGACGTAAATGTTTGAGAACATTACTTTCGTGATGTTACTAGGAATAGAGTCGCTGCTCACGTGCAGTATTGTTTCATACATTAAAACTGTCAATATCCCCTAGGAATCTATTGTTTTACTTCGGCTGATAGCATTGCCGTGTTTGGGGAATTCCTACGAGACATTTCACTTTAAAGCAATTTTTCTTTCTGAGATTTCAATATAAAAACCTTCACAGAGATAAATATCAGTAATTATTTTATTAAATTTTTCCTTTCACCAAACACAAAATTCTGCTGCTTCAATTACATTAAATACATATTTGAGGTCATTCTAAACAGGATTTTTACTCTACAGCGTCTTAAAATGTCAGCTTTAATTTCTCATCAACCTGTACATTATATTATTTTTTTAGCTTTCATAAACAAGGCTATTGATGTCAGCGAAACAGAGAATTTTCACACAAATTATGGTCAAGATATGAATTAGAATCGACAGGAGTAAAATAAACTTTTTATATAATAGAATATACATCTAGAAATGCAGAATTTTAAGAAAAGAAAAGGTTTCGAAAAACGAAATTATACACTAGAATAAAATTATTAGATTTACATTAAATTTAGTACATGATGAACACTTTTACTGACAGTTTATGTAGTAGACAGCTGTTACAGAATATTCACAAAGCTGTGGGTCTTATACAAGGCTTTTAAGTAATTTTTTCCTACATCAAACAAAATATAATTATTTAAATGTATTCAGGTCATTCTAAACAGCGGTTCTAATTTTACAGCTTTTTAAAATCTCAACATAATTTATAATCACCCAGTATGTCATATTTTTTTCGGTTTCTCCTGTATGAGGTAGTCATATCATCAAAGCGCAGGTTGATCAGAAAAATCTGTTTAAGATGGGAAATAATTTATTTTATTCCGTAGAATATGCGTCGACCAATGCAGCATTTAAAAGGAGGTATGGTTTTAAAAGAAGATATTATTGACTAATGAAATGAAATGTTAAAATTACATTAAATATAGTAGATTGATGGACACTTTTACTGAGAGCAAATTTAGTAGATAGGTTGTACAGAAAATTTTCATAACTGTAGTCTAATATAAGCATCATAGCCGGAGCATCGATCTCCAAACATTTTCAAAAATTCCAAGCATGTCCGTCACAATACCTTTCTCAACCGGATCTGGGGACAGGATCTTGCTCGGATTCAATTGAGGCATCATTCATGATGCTTTTTTTATACTTCCTTAGAATGAAATTATTGCAAGACAAATCCTGTGACCGTAATGGCCATGACAAATAACTAAAAAAGTACTCTTTAGTAGAAAAATAAGTTACTTCCAGTAGATATTTTTACTCTGTATATGAAATGTTTATGTTCCTTAAGTTAACCTTTTTTGAAACTTCATTTCTACTTCCAGCTTGCAATTGCGGACCAGACACGAACTGCACATTTATAGATCAAGGATTTTTTAAACCACTATTAAAGAAGTGTCTCTGCAAACCCGGACACCATGAAGAGAATGGAAAGTGCGTAGGTGAGTCTTCTATTCGAAACAGTTAACTTTGATTATGCCGTGCACAATTGACAATTTAATAAAATTTAAGCCGCCGTTTCCACTATAAATGTTTTTGTTCTCCTCGATGTTATTGTGAAATGCACAATAAGAAATAAAACAAGTAATCTTATATTTTGTGAGACAGGGTCGACCTCCCAATTCAGTTCACTTTTCTTCCTGAGTACGCTTTTTTCATCTTTGAAAAAGTGAGTACTCCTGGAAGAAGTAGGGAGAGAAATGGATTATTACCTTTGTCCTTAGTGGTTGAATGGGTTTTCTGTAAAGCCAAAGCCACTAAGTTTAAAGTACTGAAAGACAATACAGTATAGAAACTTTTTTAATACACAGACACACAAACTCACACCTTTTATATAATTTGTTTCATTGTTCGTGTTTTATAATATAACAATAGTTTGAATATTATTTGTTTATTTTCCTATTTCAGAGTTCAGTCTTATTATATTGATATTTTTAAAGTTGAGAATTTTTGATACTGTCTAACGACAGTGTATTCAACATTCCTATTTACAGTCTAGATCTTCAAAACTGTGCCATCAATACCAAAGAACTGTGTCAACTTAAGATCTATTTTACAAGAATTTTATATTTTCAGTATTATTTTTGTTTTATTCATGTTTTACGTAAATGGTTTCATATACATAATTATTTGTTTATATATCTATTCTCACACATTTCTCGTCTCTTTGTTGAAGATTATTTTTATGTTTATGATAAAGTGAAGGGAAAATTCTATAGCAATTCTAGTCCAAATTAAAATTTAATTTCCTACTTGGGCATTAGGGTGGATCGAAAATTCAAAGTGTGGATAAAATAATCGGCATAGGGTGCAAAAGTTGTCTTTTAAGTATACTAGCATACATGCAAAATTTATTCAACTTTGTTTAATATCTTCCGGTGCCCCAAGACGCTTAAATATTTTCAAAAAAACGATTTTTATGCAAATTTCGAATTAAAAATCAAAAATTAAAAATGTGTTAAAGAAACGATTTTACAGGGAGAAAGGTAGAGGAAAGGGCGAAGGAATGATAAAAATACCAACAAAAATTGGAGAATTATCGTAATGAAAAAATATCGTGTTTGTACGATATCACATTTTTTTAGTGTACAAATTTCGATGCATATAAATGCCAAAAATACATGAAAATTCTACTTGCTGAGTGATTGTTTATAAAAGATCAAATATTAGAAAGGAAAATGGTTATTGGAGAAGTGGACGTAATTACTACTGAAAAAAAGAGAAAAAGAAAAAAGAAAACAGATGGAAGACAAAAGAATAAAACGTAAAATGGTTAAAACTGATGCTAATGCTGCTCATGCTCAATCATTGGAGCTACTTGAGCTCAACACTATGTCTTCGTCCTTGTATACAGATACGGATGCAATTACCTTGGGATATCAATCATAAAATCGTTTAGATTTTCCTATTTTAGCAATAATTTATACGGAATTTCAGATAGAGCAGCTGCTTCATTTGCCAGTGGTGTTTTACAAGACATTGGAATTGGACACGAAGGAGAGGCTTCGCATGTGGTAGATCGCAATACAATTCGTACACAGCTTAAACAGCTTTAAAATTCAGTTGCAGAGTCTACTAAGTTAACAGTGTCTTCATCTCTTTTAACCGGATTATATTTCGATGGAAGAAAAGACAATATAGAAGTGCTAATTAATAAGGACACAAAGTACTACCCAAAGACCACGAAGGAGGAGCATTATACTCTTGTAAACGAACCTAACTCTATGTATATCGGGCATGTTACTGCTGCAACAGGAGGAGCTAAACCCATAGAAGCAAAACTCAATTTTTTTGCATCAAATAATCTGCAATTAAATGGGCGAACAGTAATTGGATGCGATGGAACAAATGTTAATACTGGGCACAGGGGAGGTATTATTCGCTTGATAGAACTGGCCTCAGTAGACCATTACAATGGTGAATTTGTTTGCTTCAAAAAAATGAGTTACCTCTCCGTCATCTAGTAAATTCTTTGCATGGTGCAACAACTCATCCTAAAGAATTTTGTCGACCAATTGGTAAAGCAATCAGAACCTGCGAGGTAATTTACCGAACCTGTAGCTAATTTTTCTTCTATAAGTGTGGAGAATATGCCACATAATATAGATAGAATGGTTCTCAGCCATGATCAGCAATATCTATATGATATTTACCAAGAGATATCACGTGGTGATTGTTATTCTGATCTGGCATTAAGAAAGCCTGGTCCAGTTGCTCACTATAGGTGGCTAACAACTGCAGGTAGAATTTTAAGGTTGTATGTGGTCACAGAAAAACATCTGACAATCTTATTAATCTTGCAACATATATTATGAAGGTGTATGCAACTTGTATGGTTCCATGTCAAGACAAACCCTCCATAACAGAAGGATCGCTGCATATTTGGAGACTTATTTCATTTTTTAGATATTTGGAACCCAATTTAAGAAATATAGTACACACTTTTATTCAACGAAATAGCTTCTTTTGTCATCCAGAAAATTTGCTATTGTCAATGCTCACAGATAACAGAGAGAATATAAGGTCTTTAGCACTACGAAAATTAATTTGTGCTGGAAATGAAAACAGAGGATCATCAGAATAAGAAGTTTTCAAGTACCAAAAATAGACTTTAAAGTTAAGAATGTTTTTGCACTTATTAACTGGCAACGAGTTAGACCTTTTGAACCACCTCTTTTGATGAATGTGCCATTCAAAGAAATAGAGGACATGGTGTGCCATTTGAAGAAATTTATGCCATGGTAAAAGTTAGACGGAGGAATGGTCAAAATATCCATGCCGTACCCAAGCGGTAGAAAGATGTTTTCGCGTAGTGTCTGAAGCGTCGGAAAGTGTATATGGAGAAGAGAAGAGACACGGCTTCATATTGAATAAGATAAAATCAAGAAGTCTTATCAAGCACTATAATACCAATAAGGATTACATCCTTTAGAAATATGTAAATCTTTAAACTAATAGAATTAAAAAATCTATGATGTAAGTTCACTTTTCATAAGTTTTGCGATTTATTGCTTGAATATTAAATTTATACTTCATGTATTATTATAAAATTATAATTATTTATAATTTTATACTTTAATACTTGAATAATCTGACAATTTTTCAAAAATTTTTCATTAATTCACAATTTTTAATAGATATTTGTAAAAATGCCAATTTTTAACTTTTTGGGGGGCTTTCGGGCCACCAGAAGGTATGAATGAATTTTCATAATAATAAAAAAACGTAAATTAATATACCCAAAACAAAACTTTCTTACCCGGCGCTAAAGGAAATTTTAAAAATATTTTTTTATAAATTTCCAAAAGAAAAATGTCATTTTAAATTATTTTTGGGGTGCTTGGGGCACTGGAAGATATGAATGGATTTCAATAAAAAAATATATGTAAACTAATATACCTAAGAGACAACTTTCCCATCCCATGCCAAAAATAATTTCAAAACAAAACAAAAAAAATTGTAAATTTTCATAAAAAATTCAATTTTTAACTATTTTTGAGGCGCTTGGGGCACCGGAAGATATAAATAAATTTCAATAAAAAAATTATCTGAACTAATATACTAAAGACACAACTTTCCCGCCCCATGCCAAAAATAATTTCGAAAAAAAAAATTTTCCTATACTTTTCGATCCACCCTATTGGGCATCCCTGTGAGGTACAGGTGTGTGTGTCAAGGAAATTGCAATAATCTCAATTAATTTTACTTTAAATTATAATATTATATTTGTAAAAAATCTTAATTATGGTACAAAAATAATGTATTCCAAAATCCCTTTTCTTAAACTCCAGTTTCGTTTCATTTCCCACCCTGGAGGTATATTAAATCAAGCATTTTGACATAGTTATTATTAAAAGAATACTTTAATCGCTTCCACACGCGCCCACAGAAATCACGAATCATCGTCTTGTTGGCACCAGACATCCCCCCAAGTCACTTACGTAATTATCTAAAAATAGCTAATAATATTAATCCCTTATCTGAGAGAAAGGAGGGATTTTTAGTTCTCCTTTGACTTCTAAACCTCGTATGAGACGGACGCGCGTATATCCGCAAATCTCCTTATATCTGAATACATTGATAATTAAATGAAAATCAGTTCTGCACTCGGCTTATTTATTACTTAATGACGAAATATATATATATACATTTTTACAAAAATATCTGCAAGAGATTACAAAACTATTAAAAATACAAAATAATACGGTTATTATTAACAATAATTATGAAGTTATAAAAGGTATTAAAGATATCAATATGTTTTCAGTCCATACTTTTGATTTTCAAGATATATTCAATAGCATAGATATTAAAGATATGTTGAAAATTTTATTACAGATTCATGAAGAGCTTGGCTTAAATAAAGTGGTTAATATTAAAAAATATAAAACATTAATAGATGTTATTTTTAAAAAAAATTATATAAGCCTTGACAATAAATTGTTCCAACAAATTAGAGGCTTCCACTAGGCGAAATGCTAGTATGCACCCTCTAATTTATATTTACACTATTATGAAAAATAAAAAATAACAATAATTCTTATAATATGTATAGATATATTGACGATTTATCAATATTTACAACAGTGGAAGACTACTCACCACATATTAAATAACATTTAATATGTGGTTCATATATTTAATGATGTAATTATTATTAAATATATGGTTCATAATATTGCCATAATATAATTATTTCCATACGTAAAATTCAATAAAAATAAGGTCTTTGGCCTAAAAAGTGCAATTTTTGTTGTAACAGCACATCTGAAGCATTGTGCGTCTTTATATAGAAATATGTGAATGTAAAATGTTACACTACTTAATAGAGGAGATGTTCGTCCAAAATCTGCTATGGAGGTTTTAATATTTATAGTTTTGCAGGGGAAGAAAGCTAATCCAAATCTCAGAACTGCACTTCATACACTTTTACAATTTCATTGTCGATTGCTAGTTGCGAGCGCTTATTCAGTAAACTGAAATTAATTATGTCATTTTCACGAGCAACCATGGGGCAAGATCGCTAAAGGGATCTTTCATTTCTGAAATATTATATTGAAAATTGAATCGAGAAACTGATTTTATTTTGGACGAAAAACCCTATTCATTGATGCATTATTCTAATATTATAATGGAAATGATGTGTGAGTAAATTATATTAATTTTTTTATAGTAAAAGTCATGGAAATGTCATTTTTTTTCTAAATAATTCAATTAGTGTAGTAGTTGACTATTTGTTTGAATCAACAAGTGTTAATAAATACATTTCTCTTTCCTGATCCCGTTATCTTACATACTTTATGAAATATGTATATTGTACCTGAAGATTATAACGAAAGACTACAACAAACAGCAAACAAAAATATGGGAAATTGGTATATGTCAATAAATTTTTATTGCTATATATCTGCAAATATGGTAGATAAAAGCTTAATACTTT
>BGPR01030713.1:0-18490 GCA_013235015.1 Araneus ventricosus
CAAAAACCCACGATAATAACCAGAGATCTGTGGACTTTTAAATAGCTATAATTGTCTCATTAAAAATTATGATGGCCAGTTTCCAGAACTACTGTAATAATTCCAAACACAAATACGTTTTTCTGTTATTTTTATTTAATAATTAATCGATACTAAGAGTTCGAGGTATCATACATATAAAACAAATAAAACCTTTCTTTTTATCAAGGAAATAATTTCTTTGTGAAAGCCTACTGTCGTTTCTTGAAACCTAAATGGAATACTATACAAACTTCGCATTACAGCAAGGAAATGTAAGCAAATGAACTTATTGGACATGGTAAAATGAAGTTTAAATAAGGTAAAAGTTGCTCATCCACGTTTCCCATAGGGGTTGTTCAATTGGTGTCTGTTTACTGTCCATAGGGAAAAAATAACAAATTGCTACTAATTTTGCCGTGTTTTCTCTCGTCCTGTCCTTCCCCACAGAAACAGTTTTGTTGAGTTCGTTATTTAAACCATGTCATACCACTAACCTCCACGTAGCTGTTCCGACTCTCAGCCAAAAGGATGTGAAGTGAGGAGTGGAAGAAACAGTTGCGAGGGATCGAGGTGGTAGACGCCATTAATGGTATTGGGTCTCTGCACGAAGGGTGTACGTTTTGGTAGGAGTTCTCGAGGTGAACTCCGAGTTAGTAATTATGAGTAATATTGAAATTGAATCCTAATTGTACATATGTATATATCTCCTAATTGATCTTATATAGCAGAATTAATAAACTAATGTAAAAGAAAGTGAATTTATTTAAGGCTGGAGTACACAGTTATTACAAACCTTTCCCTCTAATATATATGTAAATCAAAGAGTTGTTGATTAATCAAATAAAGTGTTCATTATCAAGTAAATGCCTTACTTTTAGTACTGTTAAAATACATATAATTTAACTTTTTACTTGTAAATGATTGTAAGAATTTAAGTTTCATAAAAGGTCAAAGTACTTTTAGGAGTTTAGTTAAGTTCTATTGACGTTCCGTTTTGAAGCAACACGAGGTTTAATTTTGGAGGGACCTCTTCATTTTGTACCGCTGTCAGATGACTAGGACGAGACCTGAGCAGCAACCCCTCAATAAACTTTCACACCACTCCAATGGGTAGACGTTTGGTCACTATGTATGATTTAACGTGCAACAGCGCTCATACACGGCGGATCTTCAGCGGAATCGGATTTCGAACCTGGAACCCTCCGATCCCGAAGTCGACACTAGGCCACCACGGTCTCAGTAATTTTAGGGGAAAAGATAAATTCCAGTCTGGCAATTGTCTCTGAAATTTTGAAAAACAGTGTTTATTTTAGTTAGCATGCGTTAGGCATGATAGTGAAATAGAAAATAATTTTTTTTTAAATCAGAGTTGGTCGTAGTGCTATTAAGCGGCCTTAACTATATAGTAGCACTTATCAAATGGCTCACTCTCAATTTTTCAAAAAATAAAAATATTGTGCATAGCAGAGATTAGCGATAATTGTGAGTTGGTTCCAATTCTGGTTAGAAAAGCCTCATTTGTAGCACTTTTCGCTTCCAAGTTCGTCTGACTCACCAGGAATATATTTTTTAGGTTCTAATTCGACCTTTAATTCTTTTAGTCTATATATCAAATACTACATGAATACGTAGTCTATATATTAGGGTCGGACGAAAAAAACTTTTTTTCCTTTTCGAAACGCTATAGTGCCGAAAACTTGCCTCTGGGGTAAATAAGTAAAATGCAAAAACAAATTTCCTTTTGCTTTCATCTGGCGGTAGCGCATGGGCCCTAAACTTTTCGAAAATATAACAGGAAAAATAACAGGAATATATAATAACAGGAAAATATAACAGGATTTTCTAATAACAGGAAAAAAAATCATATAACTTCTATAACAAGTAGCTTGAGGTATAGTTTAGTAGAACAAAGTGTAGTAAAGATAAATAAATGAAAAAAATAATGCATTTTACAATTTGTTAACAGCGCATTACACTAAAAAAACATATTATTTTAACAAAAAATTGACATATTTTCATTAAAAAAAAGTTATTTCCGATTGTGTAAAATTTCATTTTGTAATCAAATATAGTGCTTTACTTGCCTCCAGTTTCTTTTGGTAATTTGATATAATATTTGCTTGAAAAACTTGGCATTGAAGATCTTGAAAGAAGTGTAGTTCTTATAAAACCTTCTCTGAAATTGGAACCGATTACTTTTTGTGATGCCTCGGTTACCAGCTTCACACATCGTTCCACTGATTGGGTGTGACATGGGAAGATAACCTCGTGATTGAAAATTTAAACTCAAATCAATTTTACAAGAACCAGGTTCTGTGTTCGTTGGTCGCGTTGCACCCTCTTTTGGGTCTGCTCAAAACATTGCCAATAGCATTCTTTCTTATTTGAATGAAACTGGATTTTTATTACATGAACTGGACGTAATTGGATGTGATGGAACAGCTACCAATAGTGGAAAACAGGTGTTATTTCCCAAATTGAAAAACAAGTTGAAAGACCACTACAGTGGGGTGTGTGCCTCTTACACTTAAATGAATTGCCATTTCGGCATCTGTTCATAAATTTAGATGGTGAAACGAAAGTGCCAAAATCATTTAGAGTTCCGATTGCTACATAGCTCAGTAAATGAGAGAAACTCCCAGTGGCAAATTTTAAGAGCAATGAGTGTGATATTTCAGAAATTTAATGGAAAGTTTTAAGCAAAGATCAACAGTATGTGCTGGACGTAAGTTATGCTATAAAATCAATCAGCTCCCCTGAAGATTTATTTCTTCGTGGACCTGGTCCACTTTCGCATTCAAGATGGTTACCAACAACGAGCAGAGTTCTCCGTTTGTATTTAAGTATTGAAAACCCAACATATGAACACAACATCTTAGTTTCTTTTATCCTAAAGTCATATGTGCCTGTATGGTTTTATATTAAGAAAAGTGAGTACTTCATAAATGGGCCAGAGCATGTATTTGAAGTTATAGAATCATCAAGATTCCTGCATCTTGTTAAAAGTCATTAACTCAGTAATTCAGAGAAATGCATTTTTTCCCATCCAGGAAACGTGCTTCTGAGTATGATAGTGGATGAGAGGGATCATATAAGAGAGTTAGGTTTCAGAAGAATTAAAAAAGCTAAAAACTTAGCTTCTAAAAGAAAGTCAATCAGGAGTTTACAAAATCAATTCCCAGCTACATACTACATTGAAATGATTCACTGAAACACTATTACACTTTCCCCACCACCTTTGCTGCAAAGATTCTCGAATCAAGAGATATGGTCTAAGGTCCAATCAGTTGGAACAGCCGCTGAATGGAACTGAATGGAACCGCTTCTACCCAAGCAGTGGAAAGATGTGTGAAGCTAGTAATCGAGGCATCACAAAAAAGGCTTCGGTTCCAATTCCAGAGATGGTTTTATAAGAACTACACTTTTTTCAAGATCTTCAGCGCCAAGTTTTTCAAGCAAATCTTAATTCAAATTACCAAAAGAAACTGAAGGCAAATAAGGAACTATATTCGATTACAAATTGAAATTTTACACAATCAGAAGCAACTTTTTGTTTCAATGGAAATTTGTCAATTTTTGTGAAAAAATGTGGGCTTTTTTAGTATAACGCGCTATTAACAAATTGTAAAATGTATTATTTTTTCATTTATTTATCTTTCCAACACTTTGTTTTACTAAACTATACCTATAGCTACTTGTTATAGAAGTCATTTTATTTTTTCTAGTTATTAGAAAAATTATTAAAATCGTATATTTTCGAACAGTTTAGGGTCGCTGTGCTACCGCCAGATGAAATCAAAAGAAAATTTTTTTTTTGCAATTTACTTATATACCCTAGAGGCAAGTTTTCGGCACTATAGCGTTCCAAAAAAAAAAAGTTTTTTTCGGCCCACCCTAGTATATATCAAGTACTATACGAATAGTCTACGTATCAAATAATACATGAATACGTAGTCTATATATCAAGTACTACATGAATTCGTAGTCTATATATCAAGTACTACACGAATAGTCCATATATAAAGTACGAATTCTTTTTAGTCTATATATCAAGTACTACACGAATAGTCCATATATAAAGTACGAATTCTTTTTAGTCTATATATCAAGTACGAATTCTTTTTAATCTATATATCAACTACTACATGATACATAATCTTATATTATTTTTCTTTTGTACTAATGGCTTGGAAAAACAGAATTCATTTATCACATTAAGCAAACAGTTGACTACCCAAACATATTTTGCAGAAAAAGGGAGTTATTTTCATAAAATAAATATCATTCTAGAGTACCGATAAATCTAAAATTATCATTACAATATGAAGTATACTCCATCATCAATAAATTATTTTGCCGAATTCTACTCTTCTGGCATACATTTAAAAACAAAATCCTTTTGATTTATTACTGGCAAAAGACACATTTTTCACACATTCAAGCACTAATGTCCTTTCTTGCCGTGTGACTACACTCAATTGGAAAAGAAAATTAAAAGATATATTACTCGACAGTTGTTATAAAGTTGTGTCTCGTTGATCTAGATAACAAGATAAATGACAAATCCTACAGAAGCGATGACAAATTTAAAACAAAAAAAGGAAGAAAATCTGGTCCATTTTGTAACGTTTCTAAGAAGAACACTTAGTTCCTATCTTTGTTTTTGGCGCCGTTCCAAAGAGACCGTTTCTGAAATTATGGCTGTTCCTCAACAAAACGTCAGCCGTTATTAGAAGTCATAAGACAGGTAAGTAACTTTCGAACAATGCCTTCTTTTGTTTCTAAAAGTTTGAAATAACCATCGAGGCTTAGTTTTTGTTCTTTCGCTCAGGCTATCATGTTCTGTCTTCTGGGAATAATGTGAAAAGTCAAAGTGTTAAACATCTGGAAGAAATGCTCGTTTTTAGTGCACCGACATATAGAAAGGTTGTTACTTTTTTTTCTCCTTACTCAGTTACAAGATTTCGAGCGATAACCTCTTAAATAAAGCATAACTGTAAACTCTGGTATATATTGTAGAAGAATGCTGGAGAGTTATTTTTTCAACCAGGGTTTTCTTTTAAATTGTGGATCATGACACGAAGTTTTAAGTTTTGTGTAAACCGATGGAATTCCAGAATCAGGTAATACAGTCAAAATTTTTGATTCAATTTCTCAGATTTTAATACAATGTTATAGTTGAACCCGGGAATTTAATTTTTAGTTTCAGAAAAAAATATATTAAAAAAAATTGTAAAAAGTGCTAACTAGATTTAACTTGAAAGAAAAGTAGATTCTAATAAACTATTCTTCCCAGCTTCTATTATACATAGACTATGGTGAGATTTTTAATAAATAATTCTAGTTGACTTCTGTAATTCTTTTGATATTATTAACTCTTTCAATACTGAAGCGTACAAAACGCCCGGTCAAGCAAAGTACGGGGATCACCCGAAATGCCTGAATATCCTTACGAGCCCCCCCCCGGGGGGCTTTAGGGGGGAGGGATTGAATTCCCTTAGTTCGTGCTTTGTTTATTGCAGTTGCGTACCCTGCGTAGAGAATTTATCGTATCTTAGAAAGAGAAACTCGGGGATTTCAGTATTCCGAGATCCCACCAATCCGAGGCTCTAAGGAAGCAAAGGGTTAATATACAGGGTGATACAGAAGTATAGACTAAATTTAAAAATCATTAATTCGCAATTTAATGAAGTTAGGAAGATGTCATTTGCACAGAAAGGATGGTACTAAGACTTGAATTTTTTTAAATACGAAATTAGAATTTATTGGTAGCGTAGTTTACGATTCAAATCACCAGATGGTTTTGTAGTTGGTGGAGCGTTGGTTGCAATTGCGTAAGAGATAAAACGGTTTACAAGCGTCTTCTCCATTCAGGAACCAAGCTGTCAGGCGAGGTGCAATAATTTTCGCGGCACAAAACATCATTTTTGTGGTCTGACAGAACATGAGCGAAAGACAACCGAGCTCTAGCGGAAGATGATACAATGAATATTTGTGAACCATTACTCCACCCATCTTCTTATCCTATCTGGCCCACCGCTCCATCAATTGTTGAAGTACCATTTGATGGTTTAAATTGTAAATCTTGCTATCAATAAATTGCTTCCAAGGCAACAACAAAACAAGCCAGTTTTCTGTGCAAACATTACCTCTGTATAACTTTAATTTGCCAAATTATTGATTTGTTGAAGTTGTTTCAGTCATAAGAAGAAATCCGTGTGTTATGCATTGGATTGCGCAATCATTAACGGCAATGATGGCCAAGATTTTGACGTGAAAACGTGTTTCCGCTCGTCACAGTGCTAGTCGGTCGAACTTTCTTGTGTGACAAAATATCGTCAGATTTGAATCGCTAAAAGCAACGAGACTAATAATGCGAAAAGAATGGTTGATCCCACAAAGGATAGATCATATCTGTAACAGTTCGTCACATAGTATTTGTTTTGCCTGTGATGTCATCGTACCAGTGTCGGCGCATGCGCGTGATTGTTATGAGTTAGCTTTATGTAAGGTTATAAATAAGTGTAGCGTGGAAACGCGTTTAGCTAGGAGGTTCATTCTGGTGTCATTTTAACGAGCTTGAGGAGTACTACTGGATCCAAAGTGAACAATAAAAATATTTATCGGAATATAAGTAAATATCGGTATAAAATTGAAAATTTCAAACTCCGCATGTTTCTTAATTATAACCTGCATAGTTTTCTTTCGAATTGTACGAAACTTACAGAATACTTGACAATACATAAAAGAAACATTGTATTAAATTTGAATTCAAAAATTTGAATATTACAGGAAATGTGAGCATTTGTAGTAAATAATGTTTTACTGCGCATACGCGAAATGTGGTTCTATATACTGTCAACAGATGGCGCCATCAAAAGCTACTCTAAATAAAACATAAGAGAGGCGCAATTCGGGTCCGCGAAGTAGAGTTTTCGTGAAAACGTCGGAATAAAATCATAAAACAAGTGGCTCGTATTAATATTTAATTATCAATCTCTTCAATACAATATTTACACAGAGTAATATAATGGTTATAGAATAGATAAATCAACAGTTTATCGCATGTATCAAGGGTATGTGGTTGTTTTATGATTTTATCCGGACGTTTCCACGAAAAGTCTACGACGCGGACACGAACTGCGCCTTTCTTATATTTTTTATTTCCTTAAATCCTCTGACAACCAACACTTGCCTGTTCTGACTAATAGCTGTACTTCAATTGGTTCAACCTTTAAAGTTCTTTACTACAACATCTTGAATTTAATTAAATTTCAAGAATTCATATTTTACGTTCAAACTAGAATTTTTAATGTTAAATTATTCTTGCAGATAAGCAAAAACATTCTCATTTCTGCATTAATATTTATACCTCCCACTCCGCCAGTAAAACGTCGAATACTTTGGAGTCCAACAATCATCGGTAATTTATTTAAGATGACAACTAATTACTTTTCTTAATGGACTTTGCACTTAATAACAACTCCCCAATGATTCAATCATTAACTTTACTTCTTTCGCTTCGCTTTGCTTAAATTGCGATAAAAGTTGCACGCAGAGTTTGAAAAAAATGTCTTGAATAAATGTATATTATACGGAATCTTGCAACAAGTTCTTCAATTATTCGCTCCAGTTAAATGCTCATTAATCCATAATTTGGATTAATTAATGATTTTCACCGATTTTTCATTCAAGAAACTCGTGTAAATGATATTTTTCACATGATAAATGTCAAGAGAATAACGAACTGCGTTGGTAATTAGGGATGGTTTAAAAATCTATCTACTGCTATTTATGCTATAGAAAAATAGAGTAAAATGAAGCTTTACGCAGTTTTTCTTTGCGCATCTACTCTAAAAGGTAAATGTATTATAACAGTTACTCATTTGAATAAAAATCAGACGAAGAGTAGTTAAAAATTATTTTAAGGATTTCGTAAAATGTTTTAGACATACCTTTATCTTTAGGAGAAATATCTAAAATTAATTTATTTTAATTTTAATACTGTAATTACGAATGTTTATGAATGAATAAAAAATTATGATCAAATAAAATGAAAATAATTTTTCAGTAGTTAATATTCTGCAATGAATTTCTTATACACAAAAACCAAACACAAATAAAAATTTAATTCGAATAAATTTAATAAATTCTGAGTTCTAATTGACGTTTACAAGCAGAGAGCTCAATACCACGCTCACACAAAATCAGTCTCGGTTTCATATTTTTATTTGACTTGAGAATTACTTGCAAGGAAATAAATTTATGTGATCATTCGTTTTTTCTTATAAATAGTTTGCTACTTTAACAAATAAAAGAAATTATGAAAAAAAATTTGTACATAAAAATGCGTTCCATTTTAAAAGTTTCTTTATGTTTAGCATTTGTATTGAGATCTGCAACAGTAAACTTTTGTGTGAAAAAAAATATATATTTCTGGAATTAAATATATATTAGCAATTTACAATATATATAAATATTAAGATAAAATTAAAATAAAATTACCCTATCCATAATCATACATATGAAGTACAAAAGAAAATTTGACTAAAAACTATTAATACTTGAAAAAGTCAACCTAATTTGGAATTCCAACAATCAAATGCCAAACAGCCTGGGAACTGATTTGTCGCATTAAATCTAGATTTTGTGACACCAACCCTTTGCGAAGCCAATTGTTGGAAAAAGAAAAAGAGGAATATATCCCAAAATCATCTCAAGTTAAGAAAAAAAGAGAATATCCTACTATTATACCTATATATCAAATATTTATATACAATCACACCATTCTACAACATACCAATTCAACTTAACCCTAAGAATGTTCCGCAAGTAATGGGAAAATATTATTTTTGATTTAAGCGTTTTAATACTAATATAAAACACTAAAATGAATATTGAATTTAAATTAAATTTAACCAGTTATAATAAAATACATTATATATATCCTTAGATAATTAATAATTATTCATTTATTATATGATACAATCATATTTTTTAAAATAGTGGCGCCATCTACTTTTGAAATAATTTACTAAAATCCGTTTGCTGAATATATCATAATATATGATTACAATAAAGATAATTTTGGTAGGTAAGGCATTTGGAAACAAGTCATTTTCACAATAGAACATGGGCCGAAAACGCATAGGGGATTTGCTACGGGGAAGAGATCTTTGCAGATGAATTTAGTAAATGAAAAGTATATACCAGATGAAATGTACAACACAAACCGAATAGAACGCAAATTCACAATAGCTCGACAAAACAGTTTCATTCAAGAACGGCATGCGAACATCAGAAGGCAAGTCCTTTGAACATTTAATTATTTTCCTCCAACACTGCCAAAGGATTCTTGCTGGTTCTGCGTCCTACCCAGATAGCATTGTTTTGAGAAAAGTTGCAGCAATCTTGCTCTGCAAACCTGCAAGCTTGCGGCAAGTTTGACACATCAAGAGTGCAAGCTTGAAACAAGTTATTGCAAACGAGTTAGTCACCACGCGTCGAACTTGCAGCAAGCTTGTTGCGTCAAAGACATTGCAAACTATAGCAGAAACAGAGTACGCAAACGATCCTCAGATTCGCAGCCCCGACAACCCGCTTCCTAAACCTGTCGCCTTAGCCACTAAGCCAGCTGGACCTCCAATGCGGAAGACAGATTGCGCTGATAGATCGTGGATCTACATGTTTTACTTAAAACTGTCTTCTTGATTTCATTAATTTTTTAAATTTTGAGTTGGGAATATGATTTGAAGTCAAACGGAGAGCGAATTTCGCTAATAACTACGTTTTGCCAGTAGAATAAATTATGAAATTTATTAATCAAGGGTTCAAAAGTAATTACTTTTAAAAATATGGGACAAAATATAAGTTATTTTTCAACAGACATTGACTGTTTCTTTAGATTTAATTTTGTTTACGATTGTTGAAATTTCAACATTAAGAAAAAGGCGATATATAGTTTTCTTTAAAGTGCGAGTTCTATATTTAGTAAAAAGATGGAGAATTCTTCAAATGTTTTTATAAAAAGACTTAGTTAGTTTTTTACAAATTATAATTGATTTATTGAATTAAAGAACGGTCTAGGAGATGTTATTAAAAATTGGATGTTTTCTGAAACAGAGACAAAGATAAAAACCAGATATATACAACTGTATCCAGGTCGTGGTGTGTAAGTGTGACGTATCAACTTCACGGCAAACTTGTTTCGCAATTTTGGTGTGAAGTTTCTCATAACAACTTCACAGCAAACTTGCTTTGCAAGTGGGTTGGTCGATTATGCTTTGTTACTTTGCAAGAAGTTTGCTGGAAAGTTGCCGCATCATGTTTGTCATGACAAGCTAATTTCAAGACTAATGACACTTGCTGCAAATGTTCATGCTATCTGGGTACTTGTCATTATCACATCTGTTATTCCCCATACGACTTGTAATGTTATTCATGCAACTAGGTTGATGTGCTGTTGTAAATTTCTATTCCATTCAATCTGCGTTGCACATTTCATCTGGCGTATCTTTTCTTTTACTTATTGCCGACCCCATGCCCTATTTCAAGAATGCCCTTTGCATTTCCGACCCCATGCCCTATTGCGAAAATGATTTACTTCTGTACGCCTGACCTTCCTTTAAAATGATTTACTTCTGACCTTCCCTTAAAAAATGGCCACGTATTTTTGAAACACCCTGTATATATCTATAACATAAAACAGAAAATACATATGTCTGTCAGGTGAACTGTAGCGCCATGAAATTTGCACACGACATTCTTGAGCACATTTCTAGGTCAACTGTGCCATTTTAAATTTCAGAACTAATTAGTTCTTAAGACATTTAATTAAATAACGAAAATTAAGTTATTTTTAGACTTTTTCGCTAATAACTTTTGAAATACTTATGGTACGAAAATTATTTTTACATTACCTTAAAGAGCAAACAATTATCTTTTAATGATATCAATTTAATTGCTGTACAATTTTTTCTCTGACTGTAATTAAGGTTTTCAATATTTATTTTGAAATCAAATTCTAACAACGCTTTTATTGTCATAAAATCAAATGTGTTGTTTCATCAAATCCTTTATTCACGTGTTTCTACCACGGTTAAAGCTAATAAAATATTATTTTCTTTGGTCAAGGTACACTTTTTATTCCCGCTGTTATTTTGTAGCATGCACTCAAACACTCACTCTTCAGTTTTTATTTCATAGCTTTTAATATGCAATGAAACATCCAACGACGTTAGTTTAGTTTAAAATAAACATTCTTTTTCGAATTTTCTCGCATTTTCATTCAAACCATACTGTTATAAGGTGATAAAAAGGCTATATTTGAAAGTGTTTTATTCAACAAAAAAGGATTCAAAGAAGAATTACGTCTGTTGGGGAAAGTTAGTGACAATATTTGTAGGGGAAAAAAACGCGAGGCTGGTATATGAAAAAATATGGATCCTGAGCAACGCCAGGTTTTCAGCTAGTACTTCTTTATGTGTAAGTAAAATTTTGCATTTAAATAAAAAATTTAAATTAAATTTAATATAACTTTATTTTAAATCCAAATTATGCAAGAAGCATACATATTTTGAGAGCAATATTATACTCCTAGAGAGAAACGCTGATCACAAGGAACACCTATACTACTTTCATTGCATCTATCTCCTTTTCTAGCTATTTCTACGGGAGTCGATGGCCGCCAATTCTATTAGAAGAAGATAGCTATTTGCTTTTACAAGATGTCGGAGTGTAATTCCCTTTCGCAAAAGTGCCATTATTTTGGAACTTTGGGGTATTTTAAGCGGCACTTGCGTCTAAAAGTCTCATCTTTACTTGAGAGTCGCTAAAATAGAGAGTGACTTTTAGATAATCTGATGTTTATTTTGTTCTCAAGATAAACTGTTAAAAGCTGTAATGTGGATTTTTAGCTAAGTTTCCTCCCGGTTTAGAATATCTAAACTTAGAAGTTATTCTTAATTTAGACATAATGGAAAACTGAATTTTGGAGAACTTTTAAATATTTCGTGCTGAATTTGGTGTTATCACGAAGTACGACACTTTGCGCACTTTTTTCTAACTTTCTTTTCTGAAAGAATGTTGATAGAAGTGAACTGTTATTATAATGAATCCATTAACATTGAAAAATTTCAAATGGTTCGAAAATAAAAACTGTAATGCACATCTTTATCTAAGCTTTGCCTCCGCTGAAAGTCACAAAACTTAGAAAATATTTTTAATTTAGATATATTATGAAAAATGAATTCTGGAGTAATTTTTAAATACTTCGTGCTGAATTCAGAGTTATCACGCACAACCTTACTTTCCGAATCTTTTATAAATTTTAATTTATTTTCAAATTTGCTTATTTGAAAGTATATTTATTAATTGCAAATTTATTACAATTAGAAACATATTCTGATAGTAAGAAGATATTATTTTTCTGGAAATAAATTTTATTTTAATATACTAACACGATTGCATGCAATTCTTATAAATTTTAATCAAAACAATATAGTTACTGAAAGAATCATCAATATTTTAATATCCCCCATGGACATTTTCCACACTTTCGTACAGTTTTTATCCGTCAGTGGGTTAAGAAACACACATATCTCTGGATTATAATTCGAAACAATTTTATAAATAGTTTTTTTAACCCTGTAACTTCTGGGCCTACGTCGAGGTCAAGTTAACTTTACAGCATGGATAGAGGAGAGATTTACTAATCTAGTCGCTGAGGTAGTCGGTATATAGAATGATTGACATTCAAGTGCTTCATATTAACTAGTACGATATTACACTACTCAGCTTCTCAACCTATGATGCTTGTATTCCACATATATCAGAAGTATACCATTGTGAGAAACTACTTAGCTGGTGACTCAATAAAAGCAAGATTTCTCGATAACCAAATAACAAATTTAATAAAACAACAACTAAATTAAAATCCTAAATAAAATCATAAAGTCATTATACTGATAGCTATCAAATAATACAAAAAGAAGAAGGGAATGAACAGTTGCAATCAGTCCTTAAATACTGCAACAGGCTCGTCGCTATTGGTCGATGGGTGACATCACAAAGAGGGCGGATCCGATCTGCATGTAATTACAATTCAGGGTGCCGGATGATGCCACAACCTCTTCAGACCTGGTGTTCGGTATACTGGACATCATCTTTGAACTTCTCCTATGAATTCAATAATTGACGAAACTACATGCTGTTTTTTTTATTTGATTCTCGGTTTTCTTAGAAATATAATCGTTGCAAGAATTTTTCATTTCGGGCACGGAATCATTTCGTTTCTTTTTTTAGTTTTTCCACAAAAAAAAAAAAAAAAAAACCCGAGAAAATCATCGTTCTTCCCAAAATGGAGCTCGGTGGTTAATTTTGTTTTTCAAGTAGTTTCTTGTTTTTAATCCTTTTTTCACCACTTAAAAGGCTTCTACAATATTTAATTATCCTTTGACAACCATTTTAAAGTGAAATTTGTGAGAATTTTTGTCTTTTTCCAGTTGAAATATCCAGTATTGTCAGGATGCCGGACGTGGGGTAACTTTTTAATTTTTCATCTGCAAGCTTGAAATTTCATTTATGCTTTAAACTTTGCAGTAGTACACAGTACGACAAAGGAAAAAAAAATCTAACTCCATTATTCCTTAATTCCAACTGAAGACATGTTAGCCGCCCCGACTCATGCCTAAAATTCGAACCATCCATCTAATTAGATGACTCCTTCTCTGCTATCTTTTAACTACAGTAGAGGAGGGTAGTTACCTGATTAGATAAGTAGTATGAATCGTATTTGATCCTCGTGTGAATCGTATTTGATTCACGAGGCGATTAACGTGTTAATCAATTCGAACCATCCATCTAATTAAATGACTCCTTCTCTGCTATATTTTAACTACAGTATAGGAGGGTAGTCACCTGATTAGATAAGTAGGTATGAATCGTATTTGATCCTCGTGTGAATCGTATTTGATTCACGAGGCGATTAACGTGTTAATCAATGAATTCATTTCAATGTTATTCCTTTGAGATTAATTGTTTAAAACATTTTGTATGTAATAATACGAGATAATGTAATAATACGAGAACAATAACATTTACAATTAAAGATAGAGTAACTAATGCGCTCACATCAGTGGTTAAATTTAGAACAGGAAACTTATCCGTGTAAATTACATAACTTCTTAAGCAAAGGACGGAAATCCTGTTTGTGGGCGGAACGCTGTATCATCTTTAGATTTTGTATTTTTTCCAACTAAACTAGACATCCTTGAAGGAATGATCATAGCACGTTAGAGTTAACACACAATTTGATCTTGAAAGGTGTAATTGTCTTTATGCGTGGATTGTGTCATTTTGGCCATTTCTGTACATCTAAAAGAAGAATTTTAATTATTTTAATAGATTAAAGATAGATTTATTGTGGTAAAAGACAGTTATAGATTATATTCGCTATTATGCTTAGTTTCTAAAACATTCCAGATAACGAGATTGCAAAGTTGAATTAAAAGATTTTAAGTCTTAAGAAATTATATAATTTGAAAACCGTTCAGAATTTTAGAAATAGAAGAAAAATACACTTCTTTATCATAACAGTTGATAGAACCTCTCAAACACAAGTAATCTAATTACATTTGTGGCAACAGCATATTCCTTCATACGCAGTCAACCTTCCTGCCCATGCGTAGAAGAATTGAATCCTATAAAGGCTAGGACATTATCTGTCGTCGTCCTTCTAGCACTGCTCTTATAGCACTGTTATGTTTTTGTTGTCAATATGTTAATCTAAATATAATTTACTTTATCTTTTAATTTCATCTTGTTACGTTATTAAAGTTGTTATGAGTTAACTTCTTTAGCGTTTATAATATATCCTCACTCCTGCACGAGCCAGTTAGAATATGCAGTCCTGTTTGCGGTGTTCATATTTTACAAGTTACCTTGAATAAATGGATGCAGTAGATAGTGATGTTAACTATGTTAGTTTATTACCACCGCATCGAATTCCAAGGAGAAAACCTTTAAGCGTAACCTCCTAAACATTAAACAATTATTGATCAACAATCATCTCTTCAGTTCTCTTGAAAATTTTCATTAAAGGCAAATACGCAGCGACAAATTGCGAATTCACATAGTTACTATCAATATATTTTCCGCTAATACATCTTTCATGATTAATAATGCATATAAAGATTTCGTACATAAAACAAGTAAGAGTTACAAAATTCATTTATTTAACATTGTCACTTTTCGCAGCTGCGTTGGCTAGCGTAGTCATATATTCCACCAGAAATTTTAAGAATTTCATCTAGAACCTAAATAACATATATAGAGCCAGAGAAAGCAGCAATGTCAAAAAAGAGTCGTCGGACAAAAAATTTTTAATTAATAGAGAAAAAATAAGACATGATAATCGTAGTCATAATTAGATTATGATTTTCGAATGGATAAAATACTTTAATATAACAATCCGGAAAACCAAATTACATTAAAATGATGAATCTTTATTATATGTGTAGATGCGGCATAAATTATTGATATACTACAATAATAAAAATTCATATTAATTTTCATCATAATTGATTACTTTTTTACGATATTTGTTCTGAAGCAAATTAATCCCCTAGTTCCTGAGGAGAAATTTAAATTATAAGTCCAAGTTTCTATCCTTTTAATTTTTTCCAATTTATTCAATTTTTATTAGAATTTATATCTGAATACAGAAAGTTACAAACAGTTTTTCCACAAAGAAAACAATCTATTGAAAAATCCAAGAAACACAATATATTCCCTGCGTAAGTTGGTCTCTGGAGTATTCATAATGAAGAAAATATTCACATTTTTGAAAAACTCGATTTTTCCACTTGGTGTAGAACTGTACGCTAAAAAGAACAGGTTAAATATTTAATCGTTGTTTCTTTATAAAAGCAATAGTTCGTTTCAAAATCATGGAATTTATTATAAAGCTCAAAAGGGTTAACCTGCTCATTTAATTGTTTTTGAAAAAAAGTTATTTTTTAAAATTGCACATGTTGTTTCGATAAGTTAAATTCTTTTTGAATGAAAAATTCAATTATTTAAATAATAGCACCCTTGAAAATCTGATGAGTGTTGTATTTGAATGTTTAAATCGCAACTCATAATAAATATTTTTACTACTTCTTTCAAAAACTAAATAAGGCCTTTATTTTGTTTTTCAACCCTACATATTCAATAGAAGTAAAAAATTAAAGGTTTTATATAATATACCGCCGAAAGTTATATTCTGTGGATTTCAAGCCAAATACAACTTCCTCTGATTGTCAAAATGTATATTTTTCTGGCGTAAATTAAATATCTCCCCCCAGTTGCTGTGGTTTGAGAGTATAGAGAGTTGGAAGCGTTACATATTATTGCCCTTCTTATTAGATCTAAGCACAAAAATACGAAGAACGTCCCCAACACATACAATAATCTTCAAATAAATTCGTATTTTTATTTCATTATCCTCTATTT
Source organism: Araneus ventricosus (assembly GCA_013235015.1). Classification (NCBI taxonomy): domain Eukaryota; kingdom Metazoa; phylum Arthropoda; class Arachnida; order Araneae; family Araneidae; genus Araneus; species Araneus ventricosus. The sequence continues at coordinate 16,516 of BGPR01030713.1, forward strand.
TCAGATTAACAAACAATCAGCAATTCCACACGATTTCATAACAAAAAAGATATCGAAAAATTTATGATTCAGCTTTTTATAAGGTCTGATTACTTTTTTTCTAAACCATGTATCATAATGATTGAATTAACTTTAATAAACGAGATATTAATCTGAATTTTTAAAAAATATTAGTGATATAACATTTCCGTAGCCTATGATTTAACAACATATTTATTTCAATGTAAATAAAAGATTATATATATTTAAACGGCCAATTAAATGTCTTAAAAAGAAGAACTTGGAAAAAGATAACGTTTCTTCCGTATTGGGAGATCCTTACTCCATTATTGGGCACATACTTACGCCATTACAAAAAGATTCCAGGTACAATCATTACAGTAAAGAAAAGAAATATAGCAAGAACGAAATTATTTTTGTCTGAATAATAATTCGTGTATTCTGGAATTGTTTGCTTAAACCTTGAAGCTTATTCTTTTTCATATCTTCTACGCATCTTTGTCTTCATATTATTTTTTTCTTGTAATGAGTGAAAATAAATTAACGAAAATATTTAATTTTTATTTTTTTCAGAGTACAGAAATGCTTTTTTTATTTTGAGAAAATTAAAGAAAATCGAGGAATCTCATTTTTAAGATATAAGTATATATTATCATCTATGGTTTTGCGGATCGTAATGTAATCCATCTGCTTATAAAATAATTTTTGAATTTCTAATCATGAAGAATTACTCTTGTGAATGTCAATATTCTGGTCAAAACTTTGCCTAAAATTTTGAAAATGTCAACATTTTTATGTCACAAAATGTATAAAAGTAACAAATTTTTCGGTCTGATGAAATATTTATCTTTCAGTTCGAGCCACATATGCAAATAATGAATTTCACACCTCACAAACAAACTTCAAAATATGAAAAAAGGAAGAAAAATTTAAATGAACATAAAAACACTTCTCGTTTGAAAATAAAATCATCAATGACTATCTAGTTTTTTCATGGAAAAATTATGAAAAACAATTTTTCGTAATAGAGTTATTTGCGAAACAACTGAAAAATATATTAAAAACATTACTAGTCAAAAGTAAGTATTTAATGCTTGAAACTTTTAAATTCGGCTTGCAAAAGCAATTTTGTCACTCAAATGAACTTTATTAAGGTATCCGATTACGTTGAAAACGCCTATTTCCGACCACATTTGAGATTTTTTTTTTTTACATTTGCTTTTAGTTCAGACTTTCCTGTTTACAAATTAGTTCACCTATTTTTCCTGACATGAATTAGAAAAAAGGTTATAAAGCTTATAAAAAACTTTGTCTGAACCAAAACCAATCGGAAGGAAATCTTTAAGTACAATTTTCTCAAACATTTTTCATAAAGATGCACCACCGTTAGTATAATTAGTCAGAAACTAATAGAGATATTTGCATGAAAATTTCAAAACATGTTTCAAACAATCTGGGCAATGAAATTAGGCTATCATTTTGCTGTTGGTGAAACACTTTTTTATTTATAGGTGGTTTTAGAGAAATTAACTTTTAAATTAATGGAGAAAATGAATATTTACCCATATTTTTACTCCTAAATTACTTGCATTTTAAAATTTTCTCAGATTTTGGCTCATTTTACAGATCAATATACTCTGTAAGTTGTGTGCAAAGAAAATTAGGATTGCTGCATTACAATTTTGTGTAGAGTGTTTAACGTTTTTGTAAAATTTCATTAAAATTGACTACAATTCCCCCTGTTTCTCAAAAATATTACATTTTTAAAGAAATTATTTGTCCTTTTCTGTTTATAATTGATAAAGTACCTAAAAACAATTTAAAGTAATTAAAAAAATCCAGTTTTCCAAAAATTTTGCTTCGAAAGTAAGCGGTTGCCAAAGATGAATTTTTAGAAGTATATTTCATCAAAACTTATTTCAAATGCAATAACTGAATTTCGATTCCTCGTCCAAATTCATCGAAATCTCGAGGT
>BGPR01030714.1:0-18490 GCA_013235015.1 Araneus ventricosus
ATATCCCGTGTTTAGTAAGTTGTTTGTAGTTACTTGTATGCAGATTGCGTAGTTCGTTTATTTTAGATTGATATTGTTAATATATTAAAAGTGAGTAGGTGACTCTTGGTAGTTGTTTAGTTGAATTTTGATTTGCATAGTTTTGTTTGAATTGGAAACAATACCCTTGCACGTTTGCGGTAAATTCAAGAACGTAAAAATAATTATTTTTAATGAATTATTTATTTTTTAAATAACGGAGATATTTTCACTCTAGTGCATCAACATTTTAGAATAGGAATTGATTAATAACTTTATAGATATTTCATTAGTATTGTATTTTTTTTAAAATTTGATTCTTAAACTTCAATGTTTAAATTTGGCTTTAGATTATTCTTCCAATTTTCTTTTTTAGTTTTCCGCGAGATGAAAAAAGGAGAAAGGAATGGGAAAGTCCTTGCACAGAGAAAATTTTAAACCAACCAATTCAACCAAGATTTGTTCAAAACATTTCGGACAGGATTTTTTTAATCTTATGCATTACTTCGGAAAAATTTCAAGTAAAAAAAGTAGCAAAAAATGACAAGTCGATACCTGAATAATCACAAAAGCAGTATTTGTAACAAATTCAGAATAATTCGTTTGTTCTGCTTGTTGGGTTAAAAAAAATGAAAGCCCGAAATGTTTGCATTACGTAGGCAAAGATATCGCCAAGATTGTTTGCGTTGTTTGGTGATATGAAGCCAAATGTGATTTAACCGTGGGTATAAACGCGAAGTAACTCTTACAACTTTTTCGACCGCTTGAATGGGAATGCTCTTTCTATGTATATTTCTCCTCTATGCTTCTACCTCCCTCCACGCACTGTGAGCGCCAGCTTACGTAATCACCGTTTCGTAACTATACCACACAACAATAGCGACGTCCTTGAAATAACTAGTTTCAAACCTTCAACACCTGCCTCAGAAGTCGCTTCTATCTCCCTCCACGCTCTGTGAACACCAGCTGATCGGATCAGCTGACTGCTGAATTCTCTGTCAACCCTAGTTCCACGAAACGCACTGACTCCTTCCCTTCGACCTTGGACGCTGTTTACCTCTCTGGACCGACTGATCGATTGTTTGCCATCTACGGAAGATAAAACAAGATATTCTCTCTAGTGATGTGTCAGATTCGTTCCTTTGGTGAGATCGGGTTCACGGATCCGGGTCCGGTTGTGGATCCGGATCCGCGGATTAACGTAAATGGATTTATCGCCGATAATTACTGTAATAATCTTGATTATTGAACTTTTATTTTAATATAATTATGAACCATAATTAATAAAATTATAATTATAATTAGATAATTAATTATATTGATATTAATTTTAATGAATAATTTTGATTAATAATTATAATTAGATAATTAATTATATTGATGATCATTTTAATAATTAATTTTAATTACTAATTATTTTTCAATTAACATTTCTGTTAATTATTTAATATGACTTTAGTGAATTTAATGAAACTTTGCTAGAACCTTCAGTATTTTGAGAAGCTTTTGATTTCTATTATCTGGTTAAGATTTCCCATGAATGTCATGTAATTTGTTGGAAACAGTATATTTGCTGAAGCGTTCAATAATGAAATTTCAACTCAGATTTTCTTTCTAATTAAATATAAACTCACCCAATTCTAATGAGCTCCATACAATAAAAAATCTTTTAATCATCATCAAGGAATATAAAACAATTCTTTGCAGATATCAAAGATCCACTGCTGTTAAAATCTGTTATTAACTATATTAACAAAATGTAATTTTTTAGTAAATTCCTGTCAGTTGAATTAATTGCTTTTATATTTTGAGCAAACTATAGATGTCATTTAAATATGCAGAGCAAATCACGTGCATTCGTGGCTTGGTCGGTAGAACGTCGTGTTATGAGCCTTGCTGACACGAGTTCAAATCTCAACAGGCATAGTCGTTGCAAGGCAATGTTTTGAAAATTTTAATTTCGGATATTCTCTTTTAAAAGTTATTTTATAATATATATTCAGCATTTTATTTTATGTTACTTTTTATTTCCAAACCTGATTTATTATTAGATAGATTTTAAATAATTCCTATTCTAACTTATTAGTTCCCCCATACTTATATATAAGTTTAAAGAATTATTTAAAATTTATTGAATGATAAATCAGGCTTGGAAATAAAAAGTAACATAAAATAAAATGCTGAATATATATTATAAAAAAACTTTTTAAAGAAAATATCCGAAATTAAAATTTTCAAAATTGTAGGCTTGCAACGACTGCCCGCGACTCGAACCCATGTCAGCAGGATCCGAAACAGGGTGTTCTACTGACCTCGCCACGTAAGCGTGCGTTAAGGATGGCATACTTAAATGAAGTGTTAAAAACCAAAAGGGATATAAAAAAAATTCGGCGTAATGTATTCGACGTTTGTGAGTAATTTTTTAAATTACTCACATGACATCTTTAAATTATCTCTAAATCTTTAAATTACTCACATGGACAAATATTATTTCTTAATAATTTTTAAAATGCGTGCCTATTTGTTGACTTACCTTAAATTTTTATACCAAAAATTCTTGACTGTTTGAACAAAGAACAGACTCAAATTTTTTCTCTTAAATAGTATTTATCAAATCTATTAATTTCAATGTACCGAGATTCAACTAAGGATAAGGACTTTGATATTGAAATTTTGAGTTAAGAACAAAAAATTATAACTATTTTTAATTATAATTATTATGAATTCTTTTTAACTTGCATCTTTTTTTTTACTAGCAACTCTTTTACTTCTCAAGCAATATGAAAAGAATCATTGGTCAAACCAACTATTCTACTGGTTCCTTTGTAAACAACCTCAGAAATCTATCTGTATGCACAGAGTCAACTGAATCTTACCATCCTCTCCTGCTCATCGCAAAGAAACTTATTTGCATCATCCATGACCCCAAATGAAGTATCTTTCATTCCAGAACGAAACAAATCCTCTTCCAAAATTAAGGATCCGAATCAGTGATTCTGAATCGGAATCAGTAATTCCGAATCCGAGGAATGAGAGTGAATCCCATTCCGATTCATGAATCAGATTCCGCGGATTCCTCACGAATCCGATTCCGCGGATTCGTTCCTTTTAGCGGATTCGTTCCTTTTGGTCGGAATCGGATACGGTCGTCCTTTTGATGATCCGGTTCCTCGATTTCGTTCCGGAGTGAACGACTCATCACTAATTCTCTCACAAACTTCTAACACCTTTCATAGTACTCCTTGAACGCTTTATTTTATTTTATTTTTTGCGTTTTTTTGTATTTTGCATGTTCTTTTTAGGAAATAATTTTCCTTTTATTTCGTTCTTCATCATCCCTTGTTCTTTGATATCTACGCCTCAACACCCTAGTTTTGCTTCGCATCATCTCTGGTTTAGGTGACCACCAGATTGCACTTTGTTTTTCTCGTAAACTCTTTTTCTTGCAATTGTTTTCGCAAATTAAGTTTAATCCCTCCTCGAAATCCCTTATGACTTCGGTAAAATGACCTTTTTTAAATTTCTATATCACAAAATGTTTGTATTAAGCAGTACAGATATCTTCTGAAGTCAATTAGCTTCAAATTTTCTAGTCTCCAGCGTCTTTTTTTAGTTCTACTCGATTTCGCTTCCTTAATAAAGAAAGTTATTAATTTGTGATCACTATGGGTAGTTTCCGAATTAACTTCCCACTCCTGCATATAATTAGTTTGTATATTTCTCGTAAGCCGGCAACCGAACCGGTTGAATGCACATGGGACGGTAACACACACACGGCAGATCTTTTAATACTCATCTTTGAATTAAAATATAGTGGGATTCATAGAAACACAGTCAGTTTCTTCTGAATGCCGAAAGGTTGCAGTTAATAAATGTCAAAAGAAATTTGTAGAAAATGTTTGATTCAATGATATTTAATTTTTTTTTCTTTCTAAAAATCATTAAATACATAAGCATAAGATCTCTAGAAGGAACAAATGTTGCCAAAAAATATTTACAAAATCAAAAATCAAATAACAAAATTTAAATCAATGCACAAGAAATAAATTAAAACAATGAGATATAATACTACTGTGGCAAAAAAAAATCATCAGAATGTGCCGTAAAATAAAGGACATCAATTTATTGGTCAATATCTATTACATCTTCTTAAAAGTGGTCTCATCCGATTGCAATGCTCGTCTACCAACGCTCTGTCCAATCCTCAAAACATACCTTAAAGGCGACTTCGTGAACCCCTTAAGGGTTCATAGCGCATTTTCTTTATCAAATCAATAAACTCGAAACCGAGGCTACGAATATGTAGTTTCAACCGTCGAAATTGAAAAGGTCACATGGTACCGTTCCAGGTGAATACCAAATTTGTAGAGCCATTTTTTTAATTAAAATTTTTAAATGTTTTGTCTACAATTCACGAATAATAACAATCCATATGAGATGGTGCATTACCGTGATGCAAAACTCATAAGTTATTTTGAAAGAATTGAAGTCGTTTTCAATTAATTACTTCACTCAAACACAGCAAAATCACACATATAATATTCTTTCATAATGTACAGTCGTCAACGAAATGAATGGGACACCTCTGTAATTCTGGTAAATATTATCGCATCTTCACAAAGCTAGTGTGGATGTTAGTGGCTGAAGATGACAGGTTTGTTGAGATAAAAAAAAACTTATTAACCGAGTTAATTAGCATAGTTAATTAAAAGCTATCTCGGAATTTTCCCATTACGCCTATCAAGGTTTTTTCGCTGAATCGACTATTCTTCATGAAATTAACTTCCTCGTGAATTTTTATACCAGTGTGATGATGATTTCGAGAGTTATAGGGTTTAGAAATGGCGTTTCCCATGTTAAATAAGTTTTAGGAACTTTTGACGATATCTCGGAAAATATTACATAATTCTCAAAACTTTTCTTCACTCACTAAAAGAACACTAATTTTTTACATTAAGACATGAAAAGAATTCAATAATAAAAAAATTATCTATTTTTTTAAAAAAATTTAATATGATTCTGAAAATAAAGTGAATTGTAACATAGTGAAATTTTTACATGTGAGCAAAGCTGAGGCATTATAATGCCGGTATCCAAAAAATCAAGTGCATATATATAGTAGTTCAAAAATATTTACAAAAAACTGCAAATTCCCACTGTTGATATTCAGCGGACACTTTTTGAGGGACTGTATATTATATTTATTTGCATTTATCGCTCTACTTTTCATTAAGATCGTGTTCCATGAAGAGTAGACTGTTAAATAGTAATTAATATAATATACGGTCACTCCAAAAATGGACGTTACATGTCAAGAGTGGGAATTTGCAGCTTTTTGTTAATATTTCGGAATCTTCTAAATATATGCACTTGGTTTTTGGGATACCTGCATTATAAAGTAAGTAAGTGTCGTGTAAGTGTCGATTATGCATCCAGATCAATTTAAGTTTTGGATCGAAAGTTTGATGTACATCTACACTTTTGACCTGAAACATTCTGAAATTCAGCGATGTCGAGTTTTTCAGTTTTTGCTATCACATTCACACGAATATCCAGATTAAGATACGTTCAAATCTTTGATGAATTTCGTTTAAACTTCGATTCATATCTACAGTTCTTGTTATAAAACTACATGCGAAATTTCGGTACTTGCTGCAATTTTTAACATGTTGGGAAACCTATTTACCGGAAATGCAAAATATTTTGCAGGGAAGATAATATAACAACTTTATCTCGAAGTTGCAGGAGAACAAACTGATATTTCATTTACCCCTTCATATTCTGAAGAAAGCTTAAGCAAAAAAAAAATCGATAATATTCTTAAAAGATTACCCAAAAGGAAAGCCCCTGGATTTGATGGCATTGACTCAGTAATTGTGTCGAATTTCCACACAACCTTTCCTGAAATTCTGACTACATTCATGAATAAATGCCAAGATCTGAAAAAATTCCATACAACTTTCAAAACAGGACTGATAATTCTCTTCCACAAAAAAAAGAAAATAAAAGAATAGTATAAACTCTTACAGACCGATCTCCCTTCTCCCTATTCTAGGAAAATTATTAGAAAAACCGTTACTCCAAAGAGTCAACTTCACTCTAAATAAATAAAATGTGTTTCATCCCCACCAGTTGGGTTTTAGGGAAGGAAAATCAATTAACCACCGGAAGTTGTTGGATGTCATCGAAGATACCGAGAAACGAGAACACTACGTCACAGTTATTTCACTAGACATCCAAGGCTCGTTTAATAACTTAAAATATGACATAATAAAAAAGTGATTAAGAAAGCTCTATATAAACTTATTATTTCAGAAACATTAGAAGACACCCAATCGAATCACAAAGTTGCAATCTTAACAAGTGATGGACCAGAGGAGCGAAAACAAACGCAAGGTTGCCCACAACGATCTTGCACATCTCTCTCCTGGAATATTGTCGCAGATAAAATATTGAAAACAGATTGGCCTAAGGAAATTCATTTACAGGCATTCACCAACGATCTCGCTTTTGTCATCAGTGGGAGAACAATCGGGGAACAGAAACAACACACAAGTTTCGCTCTGGAAACTTTTAAGAATTGGACTGAAAAAATCAATTTAATGTATCAATAGAAAAATCACAATATTTTTTAATATGTAAAATGTCGAGGGGCCTAATCGTCATATAGGACTCCAAACCAATATAAAGAACAACATCTCAAAAATACCTGGGAGTTATACTAGATGAAAAATTGAAATGGATTTCACAATTTCAAGAGCAAAGGGTTAAAGCAGTTAGCCAATACAAAGAACTCTGCCATATAGCAAGGCCAGGATGGGGGCTACAACAAAAATTCAAAAGTATACTCCACCAGACAATTACATAGAAGTTTCTCCTTTATGGGGCTAGTACTTGGATCCTCACTGTAACTCACAGATTGGAAAAAACTGGACTCAATACAGAGGCTGTTCCTCCTTTACATTTCCGGCTTTTACAGGACCCCTCCAACAACAGCTCTGCAAACTATTACAGGTATCTTGCCATCACATCTTAAAGCACAAAATAAAGCAATAAACATCATCTTCACATTTATTAGAAAATAAATAGAATTTGAAGGTCTCTCCTATCAGAAAAAAGATTATGAAGGAAAAAATCAAGAGCCTAATCACGCATCCTTCATTATTTAGTATCATAAATCAAATATCAACAAAAGGACCCTACAACAGAACCAGAAAACAAATTGACTAAAATGTGGACAGACACCCTTACGATTGTAATGGCATGCTTGACTCTCATATCTCTCATCAACTTGTCCGAGACATCCAGTCCCTTCTCACACAGAATCGAAATATTCTCGTTAGATAAATCAACGCCCATGTTGGATATCGGTGTAATGCATAAGCCGATACTCTCGCCAAAAAAGTCATCACAGTAGGTGTTGTAGTGAAAGCTCTAAAGCCTCGATGAGAAGTTAAACAACATTAACAAGAACGGTTTAAAAAAATAGCAAAATCTTTGAGATAATGGGAACACTGATCGTTCAGTTCATAAAGTGCTCAAAACAACTAAAACCAGTCATTTGGACACGTGAAGAAACCCTGTTTGTCATAGGACACTCTCTATTCACTTCATTCCTTAACCGCTTCCATTTAACGGATAGTGACTCCTGTGTCTGCTGTGAAGTCGGCGATCCCATCCATTATGCGACATTTTGCTCATTGACTCCCCAGATAGCAATTTTATTTTGCAGCAAATTTGCAGCAGACTTGCACTGCAAATCTGCAAGCTTACAGCAAATTTGACATGGCAAAAGTGCAAGTGTGAAACAAGTTTGCAGCAAGTTAACGCAAGCTGCGAAGTCACCATGGGACGAACTTGCAGCAAGCTTGCATTGCAAACTCATTGCAAATTATAGCAAAAACATAGCACGAACACAACCCGGGATAGAAATCGCCATCTACGGTTCCGAAGCAGAAGCGGGAACCGTTCGGCCACTTATACTCTGCGAGGAGGAGATAGATTTCGCTAATAAATCGTTCGATTCGATTCGTATACGATTTATTTTAAACTAATTTCTTGATTTCATTAATTTTTTGAGTTGAGAATATGATGTGAAGTCAAAGAGAGAGCGAGTTTCGCTAATAACTACGTTTTGCTAGTAGAATAAATTATTAAATTAGAATTCAAAAGTAATTACTTTAAAATGGGACAAAATGTATAAGTTATTATTTTTTAACAAACATTGACTGTTTTTTAGGTTTAATTTTGTTTATAAATGTTAAAATTTCAACTTTAAGAAAAAGGCGATATAGTTTTCTTTAAAGTGTGAGTGTTATATTTAATAAAAAGATGGAAAATGTTTCAAAATTTTTTTTATAAAAAAGTTATTTTTTTTACAAATTATCATTGATTTATTAAATTAATAGAAAGAAGGACGGTGTAAGAGATGCTATTAAAAATCGGATGTTTTTTTTAAAACAGAGATACAGATAATTATCTCTTTGTGCTATCTTTGCATGAAGCTTGTTTTGCAAATTTTCAATGCAAAGGAGATGGCGCTATTTATCACGGTGAACTTGCAGCAAGCTTGCAATGCAAGAAAGGTGGCGCTAGTTGTCACGGCGAATTTACTACCAGTTCGCTTCAAGTTTGACGCGTCAAATTTGCTATGACAAGGTATTATCAAGTCAAAATCAAACTTGCTGCAAACTTATGTGCTATCTGGGTCTCTTGGCGTATTAGGAAACCTTCAACTTCACTGAAAAGTGTGTGGTTTTAAAGAATTCTTGAGAATCCAATTTCAAGGAAAGGAGTAATAAACCTGATTAAATTCATAATAGACAATGAGAACATAATTCAACTGGAATAATTACTCAACTGCCTTTGAACAATAATTCTAACTTATCCTGCATTCATTACACTGAACATACTAACTCCTTCCTTTCTCATATTATCTTATCTTTAATATGCCTATAGTTTGTGTTTCAGACGAGATGTTTCTTGCATTCTTTTCTTTTATAAAGTTAATAATGGTTCGATCGATTCTAATGATGTAGTGAGCTCTATAGATTTCGCTGTACCTGCCAGATTTTTAAGATACCAAAGTTTCTCTCCAACTGTATATTCTAAATTTAATTATTTTAACAGGTTCTCGTTATATAAATTTCATAAAATTTTAACAATTTTTCTGATGAACTTGACATTTTTAATATGTCTCTTGCTTCTTTTAAATCGAAATTTTTACAGTTTTTAAATACATGATGTGTTTTATCTTGCCTTTTTAATATTTTAGATTTTTATGCGTTTTGATTTTCCGTGTTCTTATATATCCGATAATTTTTTCAATGTTTTATAAAGGTTTTAATTTATGTACTCTGTTTTTCGCGCCGTGTTGCAATTTATTTTTATCTCAAGTGTGTATTTTCGTCTTTAAACGTTTAAACTCCTGGTGTGTTTTTAGAAGATTCGGTGCTTGTGTGTTTTGACTTTTTAAACCTTGCCTTTTCGAAATGGCCTTTTTATTTTTTAAAAAATATGACTTTTCAAATCATAGTGTGTTATAATGTTTTGTGATTATGTGTTTTTGTTTTTAATTATATATGCATATATACATTTGGAAAACTTTTATGACCCTGTGTATTCTTCGTGTTCAACTTTTTATTTCCTAGCGAATTTTTTTATTTACTCGTTGTGGCTTTGGTTCTTTGTGTGTTTGTTGTTCATAACACTCTGTAAATGGAGTTTTTTCTGTAGTGGGATTTTCTTGAAATAAATAAATAAATGATTCTTTAATAGTTGTCTCCCTGTTCCTTGCATTCCACATTTAACATGCAATGATTCGCCATCTTAACTACGTTACTAAAAAAACTATGCATTGATGTAGGCTTTTCGTGTTGTTCTTAATCATCTTCATTCATCATTTTTCTTTCATTCAAACCGTGATAATCATGACATTGTGTTTATTCCTTTATCTTGTTGTCAATTCTATGTATAAACACCAGCTTTGTAGTTTCTTCATTTCTCATTCTTCTGTATGCTGTCATTTTTTTAATTTTTGATTTGAAACTCAACAAAGTGCATCTACGTATATGCCTAAACGGATGTACCAAATAAGAGCCACATAAGCTCTAGAGACGGCGGAGTGGTGTTAAAGCGTCCACAGAGCGTACTTGGCGACCTACGGATTCACCAAGCTCGTAAGTTCAGTGTTCTAGCGAAGCTACTATGTTCCGACTCCCACGGCTAGCGAAGCTAATATGTTTCGACTCCCACAGCTAGCGAAGCCATAGAATGTTTTTTTAAGTTAAAAAATCTGCTCGGTTCCCACTCAGCTTTATTCACAAAAAAATCGAATTTAAGAACAAAAGCGACACGTAAATACGCGAGCAAAAAAGTGACACGACTTTTACTGGACCGAACTTTTTTATAGGACTGCCAACGTTTTTCGCCAGAGTGTACCACCATCTGGACGATATATCTCGGTTGTTTAGTGATTCAATGTTGGTGGCCGCTTTAATAAGCAAGTATCCAAATTTCATCTATTTCTCAAGGGAATTTAGAGTTGTTGTGTTGAAATGCAGGCGGATAGACGTACAGAGATTTCAAGTCCAAGGATTCCATTCAAAATCTGAAACTTTAGTGTCAAAAGCACGGGCTAAATATCCTCAGTCTAGCTCGCTCAGTTTATGAGTTAATTGTATTCACAGACAAAAAGGTCGACGTAAATCCAAAAATCATATTTTTAGACTCATGAAGGTCTAAATCGTGGAAATTCATCCAAATTTCGAGTTCGAACTTCATGACGATTATAATACAATTTCTTTATATAATTCTTAACCGAGGTAGTAAAAAAGTGTAAATAATTTTATGATGTTATATTTCCTAAATTAATTCATTTATCATTTATTTTCCAGATTGTAATTGTGGTGAATACTCAAAGTCCTGCGGCTATAACGGGTTTGGTCACAAAATATGCGATTGCCTTCCTGGATATGTTGACAATCATGGAACCTGCGACAGTACTCTTCTTTATTTCTAAATAACTAGATTCTGAATTAATTATCAATTAAGAAATTGAAACAATCTTCTCATTATTATCAGAAGTTCACGTATTGGAAATTGGATGCAATTATGCAATCGGAAACAAAATACTGTTTAGTGGATTTCGGATGCAATGCTGATAATTGTAACTAAGTGCGTATAATTTTCTAAACAGAATTCAAACATTGGTTGCATAACAGGTACATTAGCTGAAACAATAATTATTGTTACAATGAGGCTTCGGAATTTGTCTCTTAAACAACTTATGAAAACAACTATCCATAAAAATGCGCACTTTTTAACTAGTTTATGATTTCCCAGCTACGGTTAGTTGTGTTGCTTCTGTAATCAATGATAAAAATTATCAAATTTTCATAATTGTTTTTCAAAGCTTAATTTTTATTATTTCCTAGTATTTAGTCTTTAAGAATTTAATATTTCATTCTTGTAAGAAATACAATATCCTGTTATAATTTTTAAAAAAAATTTGCTTTCAGATGGCTCTTTTCGTATCCAATCAACACTAATTGAAATTAAGCAATTAAGGGTAATGAAAATCTAACATTAAAATTTAGTATTGCCATCAGAAAAACGCACTGTAAAAACGGTCAGAACATCAGGAGGTGGGTATTTTCTTTGTACAATTATAGCGTTGGATCATATTTTACTAATAGAGCTTTTCTATATACATAACTCGCTTGGCTCAAAGGTACTTGAACACGCTTGCAAAGGTTTCATATGAATAGTGATATAAACAATTTAAAAAGTCAGAGGGATAACACACTGGATAAGGGAACTAAAGATTCGTTTGCATGAAACTTTAGTTATTACTCATTGCTGATTTATGAAGAGATTTTTCTAGAAAAACATGTCAATGAAAGTTCCAACACAAACCCATTCATTAAGGAATTTAATGTGAGTTTGATCTTCTCATAGACCGAATTAAATTTTATATGAAATTACTTTTTTATACTGAGAAATGCAGTGAGGTCGGTGACTGTCTAAACGGAGGCACATGCGTGACTAAAGCAGGGCGATGCGATTGCTAACCAGGAACTTCCGGTTTAGTTTAGTTATATCAACGTCCCGTTTTTAAGCAACACGAGCGCTATTTTGGAAGGACCTCGTAATTTTGAGCCACGGTCAGATGACGAGGACGGCACCTGAGCTGTTGCCTACTCTCCAAGCTTTCGCACAACACCAGCGGTAGGACGTTTGGCCACTACGTGCGATTTGGCGTGCAACAGGTCCCATATATGGCGGATCTTCAATGGAATTGGGTTTCGACCATGGAGCCCTCCGGTCCTAAAGCCGGATCCTTGCCACTAGGCCAAAGCGGCTCCCAGGAACATCCGGAGTGAAATGCGAAGCAATTAAAGTCTGTTACACCCTGAACTGCAAATATAAATGTGTTATTTGCATATGTGATACCAGAATTGATGAGCAGACTTGTAAATAAAACGATGGAAATTATTTTTATACAAACCAAAAGTGTAACCATATGTAGAACTAATATTCTGGATTTTTTCTGAAGCAGTATTGGAACCCACATCTCCATTTATATACGAGGATGGTTTAAAAAAATAAAGATTACAAGGGTAAAGATTAAAAAAGGCATATTTGCTGATCCAAATATTTTTAGATATTATCTGAGCGCAGGACTAATTTTTTAACCCTGCTTTGTAAAACTCACGTCCCTGCCATTTAGCCAGTGTTTACAGATGGCTGTTTAAAGAGAACCTTGTTCCAGATAAGTGTATAGAAACCTGATTTTGTGCCAAGCCTCAGCTATATTAGGGGGTGGCTCCAAACTTGCCATTTGAACTTTTGCAGCAATTCTTGAGTTTTGCGAACAGTATGGGTATTGCCATGCCGGAGGATGACACCATCACTCAACATGCCAGGGCGTTTGCGTCGGATGGATTCTCGATGGTCCAGTGACGATTTCCTTTTTCCAAAATTGTAGCAACACTTATCTGGAATATGGTTCTATTCAGACATTGACGTGGAAACAAATGGAGTGAAATGGCTCAAGGGGCAGGAACGTGATTTCTACCAAGCCGGGTTAAAAAAGTTGGTCCTGCGTTCAGATAAATGCCTAAATAGATTTGGTGATTATGTGGAAAAGTGATCGACAAGGGTGCATATTAATTCCCTTTTGTATTTTCTATCTAATGTTAATAAATAATTTTTTATTACCTTTGTAAACTTTTTTTGTAACATCGTTCTATACGGAATTTAAGAAAATTAATTTTCGAAATTAAAAAAATAGTTATGTGGTGTCGAAATGATACGATAAGAAGACAAAATAGACGATTCCTAGCCATTCCAACGTTTTTAGATAAAGGGCGCTCACTCATTTTAAAATTAAAAAACTGGGCAACGGAGATCGATAGAAGAATGAAATCGTTATTGCATTTCGTCGAAAAAGTATACGAACACTTCTTATTTCTCTCAATCTATAGAAAGGAAATTGAAGAAAATTATATCATTCAATTTCGCAGTATGTCCTTTTAAGAAATTTGTGAACTGCATTTCCAAAAGGGGCCATCTACATATTTATATTTGAGTCATTTTCAAATTTACCAATTTGCTGCCCTTAATTTTTTATCTTTTAAACGAATTTGCGTAATGAAAAAAGGGAAGATACAAATTCTGAGGTAAATTTTAAAATAAAATACAACAAATGAATTACATAGCATTTTATACATTATATTTTATATAATAGTAAGACATGCAAAAAATACAAACTTTTATTTGCATAAATATATTAGTCATTAACTATTTAAAATTTAATAAGAAGTGTAGCTATCATATCTATCAATAACCTACTGCATGCGACATGGAATGGAATCTATGACATCTCTAATGACATCTCAGTCTTTTATTTACTATCTTATCCATAACGAAACCGTAATATTTTGATTTTAAGATGACTACTTATTTGTCTGTACGAGACACCAGATGGATGAATATCGATCATTTGGCCTTTCGTTACATTGTCTACATCTCGTGTTATATTAGAAAAATAATCTAAGATTCTGAATAATTTCAACGATTAATATTTTTAAAACAGCAATCTTAGATATAAAAACTTTTTTTGCAGCTGAGAAATGAAAGATAGATGCTTATATTTTCAAATATTCCAAACTAAATAAAAAGTGAAATGGTATAGAACGATACCAAGCAATTTTGCACCAAAAATATAGTTTCCGCCAAACGATATTTAAAATCATTCGTAAGAATTTTTTACTTTTAATTTTTTATGAACGAGCCTTCTGTGTTTGGTTTACTTTCAAGAAAAATCATGAATTAATTTGCATGGATTTTGGACTTTCGCTTAGAAGATTCCATTGACTTAGCATAGCACCGGAATTACGTAGTCACCGGACTATTAAATATAAATAAACAAAACAGAAAACTCGTCCATACTTAATCGCTTTCTACCAGTAATAATCTTAAATTCAAACTATTAGTTTATCGAAAAAATTTCAAGCTTTTGTTTCATTTTTTAAAAATTCCTTTTGTCCAAGTCTCATAACATTGTACTATCCACACATAAGAAATTACTGCATTATTTCATTGAATAACGTTTTATTTAGTCATGTATTTAATAATATATAAATTCATGCTTTATACAGAATTTTGCTTCTTTGGATTTTTATCAATTTAAGAACTTACAAAAAATTTCTACAACCATAAACGGCTTTCATTTTTCACTTTAGTGATTTAAAATGAAATGAAAATTGCTTCTTGAAATGTAAGAAGAGTAGAATCTCTTACATGTATCGATTTCTCTTTGCTTTGCTGATTTGAAGCCATGCTTTGTTTTCCGTTTGATTTCAGAGATTTTTCTGTCAGCGAATCCTTTTGTAAAGTTGAGATGCACATTAAGAAAGAGAAAATCAGGCTGATCCTAATGCTTTTGGTTATTGATGCATATCTTAAAAACTATTTGACGGTAATGGTTGAAATTTTGGACAGTGAGGTTTTAGATCATTCTCCTATGATTGGCATCAAAATTGTTTGTTTTTCTATGTAATAATGGTTAACTTTTAAATTTAATATTAATAAAAAAATTAAAATATAATTTCATTTTTTTAAAAAAATACATAACTTTTGTGTTATTTATTAAGTATCTTAATATAAAAAAGGAATTATTGTAAAATATTCTTTATATTTTTAAATATATTTAAAAACGGACATAGACATTTATCATTAGGAATTCCAAATTTCAATTATTCAAAACTCATCAACCATTTACTCAAAATTACAAAATTTTATATATATTCGAGCTAATTTAATCTAGAGAATCTGGATATATACTCAAAATTAAGTAATTCCATTTGAAAAAATTGAACTTACGTAAATCTAAATTTGAAGACGACCCTTGAATGAAAAATATTATATACACTTATAGAGGACACATTTCTACAGCGGGAGACATTTTCAGGTTTATTGCGCGATAATTAGTGTGGGAATAAGGAGCAGAGTTCGGATACTTTTAAACGGATAGTACAGCTATTTTCAAAGATGTAAAATTCTCATTCAAAAGTTTCAAAACTAGTTACAAGTGTTGCCAACAGGTGATGCAGTAGGCTGTAATGGTACCATCACAAACTCTTTTCCGGAAAATTCCTGCAGCCCTGGACGAGCTTGAAGCTTAGATCCTTGAGACATTTGCGAAAATTTCAAATAGCATTACTACAAAGGGAACAGGAAAATTGTACTTTCCGTACGTGTCATCTTGTGATTTCTTGCAAAGGAAAGTTTATATTCTCTGACCCTTCTTGCAACAGCAGCGCACAGCGGCACCAGTTGACAGAAATTTTAAATAATTTTGAAACTTTTACAAGATATTTTTACAGCTTTCGAAATCAATATGCAACTGGTTTCATCCCTCTATCGATATTCGTTGCCACTCCATTGCTTTCAGAACCTAATACAGTCGAATTACTTCTAACATTGAAAAAGGGACATCGCCGATATCAGAATAAATAATTTCTTTGTTATTTTTTTAAATATTTCAAGAGCTTAGTGTGTTCATGTTTTAGAATTTCATCTGCAGAAATTTTGTCATGCGAAGCTTGTCGGACAGGATTTTTTATGTATTGACCGCGATTGAATAAAAAATATCAAAAAATTGCAGATAATTCAAAATATCACTAATATACGTAAATTTATATTTTAAAATAATTCTGTATCATTTTTAGAATCTGCCCAGAATCCCCGTGTACCTAACCCGGCTTCATTGTAATATTTTATATCATGTCTAATCAAGATTGTTTACAAAACAATCATGCTTATAAAACCTTAAGGCGAAAGATCACATATTTTTTGAGAAATAATTTTTCTATAACAAAATTCTTGATTTCAAGGAAGCTTCAAACTGACCCGTCATTTCGTATTTTTTCACTGTGATTTTCTGTCTTTTTCAGCTTGCATTTGTAAAAATGGAAATTGTGTGAACGAAGGTGGAAAACACATTTGCAAGTGTGATCCAGGATATGGAAATTCTAGAGGAACCTCCTGCATAGGTATTTAATTTCAACTCTTCACCAGCTCAGAAAAATATATCAGCGAATAAAAATTCCTTTGTTCAATTTTTAAATTTAAATTAATTTAATAAATTAATTAATTTTTTAAATTTAAAATCTCTATGAAATTTAACTTTTGATTAAGATATTATTAATAAATAAAATAATTAAAAATTCAATTATTTAAATATTTATTCCACAAATCTGCGTATATGTTGCAAAGCAAAAATTCCTAAACATTGAGTAATAATAATGAAGAAAAAATTAATTTCATGATGCACTTTTGTTTAAGCTTTTAATAAGGTATTTACTTACCAAAGAACTTTTACCAAATGCGAGTGCTAATTAGACGTAATAACAGATGTATAAATAAATCGAAGGTTTTCCAACAGAAATATTAGGTTTAATGCTGTGAGAAGACTTATTTTTGAAGTTTTCCTGCACTGCATGATTTCTTCCTAAAGATTGAATTGTTCAAGAAAAAAAAATTACAAGTTTCGTTTTGAAAGGAAAAAAATAATTTATTACTAAAAGTTTTTCAAAGAAAAATTTTATCACTGTACTAAGAAGTGGATTATTCTATTTCTCAAATAATATTTTTACCTTAAACTTTATAAAATTTCGTAATCATTATTTCTGAAATTCCCTACCAGATGGCGCCAGTTGTATTGGATAATACAAAATTAATAAAATAATCGATTAACTGCCAATTAAGTTCTGAAGATGTTGAAATTGTGTGTGTATGTCATAGAACGAACACAAAACTTGTACAGAATTTCAGACAACTAGCTCATCAGGTATTAAGTGAAAAATTGATTTCAAGATTTCGTCTTGACAAACATGAAATATGTCAAGTCAAAAAAAGTAAGTCGTAAAAAAATTCGCTGCCAGTGTGAGACAAAAGTTCGATATCCGTCGTCAATAATATTTTTGTTTTTATTCGGACATTTCCTAAGATGAAATTCAGTAGTACCTACAATTAACAGAAAAATTCCCGGCATTATAAGGTTACCAATCGTTGAACTATGAATTGATATTTGGCTCTATTTCCTCAAAATTTCTATAAGCAGCTGTTGGAAAATCTAAATGTTTATGTTATTAACAGGTATTTCCGTCCTTCCTTAACAATACGGATTTTACAGTAATTACAGATGGGTTACAGAATAATGTGAAAAATTCGTATTTTCAAATTTTTTCAAACTTAATTTCACTCGCTACAAATTATTCATGTTACTAGGGGGCTGTGCCCCCTGCTCGCTAAAGCTCGCCAACCCCCAGGAGGATTGCGCTGCAATCCTCCGGGGCTTGCTACGCAAACCCTGCTCGCTTCGCTCGCTACATGAAGACACTGGGTGTCCTAACACAGTTGTTATAAAATCTTTATATATATATAACAACCCCTGCTCGCTCCGCTCACCGACACCAAAGAATCACGTGATTCTTTCGGGATCACTTCACACGCTTGCCGTAGTTATCCGTTTCTGCTAGTATTAGGAAATTAAAAGTACATTAATTAATAAAAGTAAATTTAAATTATTTGAAATTGCACGAACTCCTAAAATTAATTTTTCATCAGTTTCTACAATTAAAATCTTCTGGTAGCACAGATATATATGTAAATGTTAGAAAGAAATTTGAAAGGTAATATTTATAATCCAAAGGTGATTAAAAATCAAACTTATTTTCATCAATCTGAAATTTAAAACTTCTTGGCATACACTTTTGAGTATTTATTCAAAAGTTTATTTCAATATAACTTCATTCCACTAAAATTTTAAGTCTAAAACTGATAAGATAGCCTTTTCCAAATCTTCAAAATAAATTTTTAAAAATTGCTTTTTCCACCAAAATTTCAAATATGCCCTCTTTGCAATGGAGTGTAATTCAGAAAAGCTTTCCCACATGTATACATG
>BGPR01030715.1:0-18490 GCA_013235015.1 Araneus ventricosus
CAAAAACCCACGATAATAACCAGAGATCTGTGGACTTTTAAATAGCTATAATTGTCTCATTAAAAATTATGATGGCCAGTTTCCAGAACTACTGTAATAATTCCAAACACAAATACGTTTTTCTGTTATTTTTATTTAATAATTAATCGATACTAAGAGTTCGAGGTATCATACATATAAAACAAATAAAACCTTTCTTTTTATCAAGGAAATAATTTCTTTGTGAAAGCCTACTGTCGTTTCTTGAAACCTAAATGGAATACTATACAAACTTCGCATTACAGCAAGGAAATGTAAGCAAATGAACTTATTGGACATGGTAAAATGAAGTTTAAATAAGGTAAAAGTTGCTCATCCACGTTTCCCATAGGGGTTGTTCAATTGGTGTCTGTTTACTGTCCATAGGGAAAAAATAACAAATTGCTACTAATTTTGCCGTGTTTTCTCTCGTCCTGTCCTTCCCCACAGAAACAGTTTTGTTGAGTTCGTTATTTAAACCATGTCATACCACTAACCTCCACGTAGCTGTTCCGACTCTCAGCCAAAAGGATGTGAAGTGAGGAGTGGAAGAAACAGTTGCGAGGGATCGAGGTGGTAGACGCCATTAATGGTATTGGGTCTCTGCACGAAGGGTGTACGTTTTGGTAGGAGTTCTCGAGGTGAACTCCGAGTTAGTAATTATGAGTAATATTGAAATTGAATCCTAATTGTACATATGTATATATCTCCTAATTGATCTTATATAGCAGAATTAATAAACTAATGTAAAAGAAAGTGAATTTATTTAAGGCTGGAGTACACAGTTATTACAAACCTTTCCCTCTAATATATATGTAAATCAAAGAGTTGTTGATTAATCAAATAAAGTGTTCATTATCAAGTAAATGCCTTACTTTTAGTACTGTTAAAATACATATAATTTAACTTTTTACTTGTAAATGATTGTAAGAATTTAAGTTTCATAAAAGGTCAAAGTACTTTTAGGAGTTTAGTTAAGTTCTATTGACGTTCCGTTTTGAAGCAACACGAGGTTTAATTTTGGAGGGACCTCTTCATTTTGTACCGCTGTCAGATGACTAGGACGAGACCTGAGCAGCAACCCCTCAATAAACTTTCACACCACTCCAATGGGTAGACGTTTGGTCACTATGTATGATTTAACGTGCAACAGCGCTCATACACGGCGGATCTTCAGCGGAATCGGATTTCGAACCTGGAACCCTCCGATCCCGAAGTCGACACTAGGCCACCACGGTCTCAGTAATTTTAGGGGAAAAGATAAATTCCAGTCTGGCAATTGTCTCTGAAATTTTGAAAAACAGTGTTTATTTTAGTTAGCATGCGTTAGGCATGATAGTGAAATAGAAAATAATTTTTTTTTAAA
Organism: Araneus ventricosus; assembly: GCA_013235015.1. NCBI lineage: Eukaryota > Metazoa > Arthropoda > Arachnida > Araneae > Araneidae > Araneus > Araneus ventricosus. The sequence goes on from BGPR01030715.1 coordinate 1,385, forward strand.
TCAGAGTTGGTCGTAGTGCTATTAAGCGGCCTTAACTATATAGTAGCACTTATCAAATGGCTCACTCTCAATTTTTCAAAAAATAAAAATATTGTGCATAGCAGAGATTAGCGATAATTGTGAGTTGGTTCCAATTCTGGTTAGAAAAGCCTCATTTGTAGCACTTTTCGCTTCCAAGTTCGTCTGACTCACCAGGAATATATTTTTTAGGTTCTAATTCGACCTTTAATTCTTTTAGTCTATATATCAAATACTACATGAATACGTAGTCTATATATTAGGGTCGGACGAAAAAAACTTTTTTTCCTTTTCGAAACGCTATAGTGCCGAAAACTTGCCTCTGGGGTAAATAAGTAAAATGCAAAAACAAATTTCCTTTTGCTTTCATCTGGCGGTAGCGCATGGGCCCTAAACTTTTCGAAAATATAACAGGAAAAATAACAGGAATATATAATAACAGGAAAATATAACAGGATTTTCTAATAACAGGAAAAAAAATCATATAACTTCTATAACAAGTAGCTTGAGGTATAGTTTAGTAGAACAAAGTGTAGTAAAGATAAATAAATGAAAAAAATAATGCATTTTACAATTTGTTAACAGCGCATTACACTAAAAAAACATATTATTTTAACAAAAAATTGACATATTTTCATTAAAAAAAAGTTATTTCCGATTGTGTAAAATTTCATTTTGTAATCAAATATAGTGCTTTACTTGCCTCCAGTTTCTTTTGGTAATTTGATATAATATTTGCTTGAAAAACTTGGCATTGAAGATCTTGAAAGAAGTGTAGTTCTTATAAAACCTTCTCTGAAATTGGAACCGATTACTTTTTGTGATGCCTCGGTTACCAGCTTCACACATCGTTCCACTGATTGGGTGTGACATGGGAAGATAACCTCGTGATTGAAAATTTAAACTCAAATCAATTTTACAAGAACCAGGTTCTGTGTTCGTTGGTCGCGTTGCACCCTCTTTTGGGTCTGCTCAAAACATTGCCAATAGCATTCTTTCTTATTTGAATGAAACTGGATTTTTATTACATGAACTGGACGTAATTGGATGTGATGGAACAGCTACCAATAGTGGAAAACAGGTGTTATTTCCCAAATTGAAAAACAAGTTGAAAGACCACTACAGTGGGGTGTGTGCCTCTTACACTTAAATGAATTGCCATTTCGGCATCTGTTCATAAATTTAGATGGTGAAACGAAAGTGCCAAAATCATTTAGAGTTCCGATTGCTACATAGCTCAGTAAATGAGAGAAACTCCCAGTGGCAAATTTTAAGAGCAATGAGTGTGATATTTCAGAAATTTAATGGAAAGTTTTAAGCAAAGATCAACAGTATGTGCTGGATGTAAGTTATGCTATAAAATCAATCAGCTCTCCTGAAGATTTATTTCTTCGTGAACCTGGTCCACTTTCGCATTCAAGATGGTTACCAACAACGAGCAGAGTTCTCCGTTTGTATTTAAGTATTGAAAACCCAACATATGAACACAACATCTTAGTTTCTTTTATCCTAAAGTCATATGTGCCTGTATGGTTTTATATTAAGAAAAGTGAGTACTTCATAAATGGGCCAGAGCATGTATTTGAAGTTATAGAATCATCAAGATTCCTGCATCTTGTTAAAAGTCATTAACTCAGTAATTCAGAGAAATGCATTTTTTCCCATCCAGGAAACGTGCTTCTGAGTATGATAGTGGATGAGAGGGATCATATAAGAGAGTTAGGTTTCAGAAGAATTAAAAAAGCTAAAAACTTAGCTTCTAAAAGAAAGTCAATCAGGAGTTTACAAAATCAATTCCCAGCTACATACTACATTGAAATGATTCACTGAAACACTATTACACTTTCCCCACCACCTTTTCTGCAAAGATTCTCGAATCAAGAGATATGGTCTAAGGTCCAATCAGTTGGAACAGCCGCTGAATGGAACTGAATGGAACCGCTTCTACCCAAGCAGTGGAACGATGTGTGAAGCTAGTAATCGAGGCATCACAAAAAAGGCTTCGGTTCCAATTCCAGAGATGGTTTTATAAGAACTACACTTTTTTCAATATCTTCAGCGCCAAGTTTTTCAAGCAAATCTTAATTCAAATTACCAAAAGAAACTGAAGGCAAATAAGGAACTATATTCGATTACAAATTGAAATTTTACACAATCAGAAACAACTTTTTGTTTCAATGGAAATTTGACAATTTTTGTGAAAAAATGTGGGCTTTTTTAGTATAATGCTCTATTATCAAATTTTAAAATGTATTATTTTTTCATTTATTTATCTTTCCAACACTTTGTTTTACTAAACTATACCTATAGCTACTTGTTATAGAAGTCATTTTATTTTTTCTAGTTATTAGAAAAATTATTAAAATCGTATATTTTCGAACAGTTTAGGGTCGCTGTGCTACCGCCAGATGAAATCAAAAGAAAATTTTTTTTTTGCAATTTACTTATATACCCTAGAGGCAAGTTTTCGGCACTATAGCGTTCCAAAAAAAAAAAGTTTTTTTCGGCCCACCCTAGTATATATCAAGTACTATACGAATAGTCTACGTATCAAATAATACATGAATACGTAGTCTATATATCAAGTACTACATGAATTCGTAGTCTATATATCAAGTACTACACGAATAGTCCATATATAAAGTACGAATTCTTTTTAGTCTATATATCAAGTACTACACGAATAGTCCATATATAAAGTACGAATTCTTTTTAGTCTATATATCAAGTACGAATTCTTTTTAATCTATATATCAACTACTACATGATACATAATCTTATATTATTTTTCTTTTGTACTAATGGCTTGGAAAAACAGAATTCATTTATCACATTAAGCAAACAGTTGACTACCCAAACATATTTTGCAGAAAAAGGGAGTTATTTTCATAAAATAAATATCATTCTAGAGTACCGATAAATCTAAAATTATCATTACAATATGAAGTATACTCCATCATCAATAAATTATTTTGCCGAATTCTACTCTTCTGGCATACATTTAAAAACAAAATCCTTTTGATTTATTACTGGCAAAAGACACATTTTTCACACATTCAAGCACTAATGTCCTTTCTTGCCGTGTGACTACACTCAATTGGAAAAGAAAATTAAAAGATATATTACTCGACAGTTGTTATAAAGTTGTGTCTCGTTGATCTAGATAACAAGATAAATGACAAATCCTACAGAAGCGATGACAAATTTAAAACAAAAAAAGGAAGAAAATCTGGTCCATTTTGTAACGTTTCTAAGAAGAACACTTAGTTCCTATCTTTGTTTTTGGCGCCGTTCCAAAGAGACCGTTTCTGAAATTATGGCTGTTCCTCAACAAAACGTCAGCCGTTATTAGAAGTCATAAGACAGGTAAGTAACTTTCGAACAATGCCTTCTTTTGTTTCTAAAAGTTTGAAATAACCATCGAGGCTTAGTTTTTGTTCTTTCGCTCAGGCTATCATGTTCTGTCTTCTGGGAATAATGTGAAAAGTCAAAGTGTTAAACATCTGGAAGAAATGCTCGTTTTTAGTGCACCGACATATAGAAAGGTTGTTACTTTTTTTTCTCCTTACTCAGTTACAAGATTTCGAGCGATAACCTCTTAAATAAAGCATAACTGTAAACTCTGGTATATATTGTAGAAGAATGCTGGAGAGTTATTTTTTCAACCAGGGTTTTCTTTTAAATTGTGGATCATGACACGAAGTTTTAAGTTTTGTGTAAACCGATGGAATTCCAGAATCAGGTAATACAGTCAAAATTTTTGATTCAATTTCTCAGATTTTAATACAATGTTATAGTTGAACCCGGGAATTTAATTTTTAGTTTCAGAAAAAAATATATTAAAAAAAATTGTAAAAAGTGCTAACTAGATTTAACTTGAAAGAAAAGTAGATTCTAATAAACTATTCTTCCCAGCTTCTATTATACATAGACTATGGTGAGATTTTTAATAAATAATTCTAGTTGACTTCTGTAATTCTTTTGATATTATTAACTCTTTCAATACTGAAGCGTACAAAACGCCCGGTCAAGCAAAGTACGGGGATCACCCGAAATGCCTGAATATCCTTACGAGCCCCCCCCCGGGGGGCTTTAGGGGGGAGGGATTGAATTCCCTTAGTTCGTGCTTTGTTTATTGCAGTTGCGTACCCTGCGTAGAGAATTTATCGTATCTTAGAAAGAGAAACTCGGGGATTTCAGTATTCCGAGATCCCACCAATCCGAGGCTCTAAGGAAGCAAAGGGTTAATATACAGGGTGATACAGAAGTATAGACTAAATTTAAAAATCATTAATTCGCAATTTAATGAAGTTAGGAAGATGTCATTTGCACAGAAAGGATGGTACTAAGACTTGAATTTTTTTAAATACGAAATTAGAATTTATTGGTAGCGTAGTTTACGATTCAAATCACCAGATGGTTTTGTAGTTGGTGGAGCGTTGGTTGCAATTGCGTAAGAGATAAAACGGTTTACAAGCGTCTTCTCCATTCAGGAACCAAGCTGTCAGGCGAGGTGCAATAATTTTCGCGGCACAAAACATCATTTTTGTGGTCTGACAGAACATGAGCGAAAGACAACCGAGCTCTAGCGGAAGATGATACAATGAATATTTGTGAACCATTACTCCACCCATCTTCTTATCCTATCTGGCCCACCGCTCCATCAATTGTTGAAGTACCATTTGATGGTTTAAATTGTAAATCTTGCTATCAATAAATTGCTTCCAAGGCAACAACAAAACAAGCCAGTTTTCTGTGCAAACATTACCTCTGTATAACTTTAATTTGCCAAATTATTGATTTGTTGAAGTTGTTTCAGTCATAAGAAGAAATCCGTGTGTTATGCATTGGATTGCGCAATCATTAACGGCAATGATGGCCAAGATTTTGACGTGAAAACGTGTTTCCGCTCGTCACAGTGCTAGTCGGTCGAACTTTCTTGTGTGACAAAATATCGTCAGATTTGAATCGCTAAAAGCAACGAGACTAATAATGCGAAAAGAATGGTTGATCCCACAAAGGATAGATCATATCTGTAACAGTTCGTCACATAGTATTTGTTTTGCCTGTGATGTCATCGTACCAGTGTCGGCGCATGCGCGTGATTGTTATGAGTTAGCTTTATGTAAGGTTATAAATAAGTGTAGCGTGGAAACGCGTTTAGCTAGGAGGTTCATTCTGGTGTCATTTTAACGAGCTTGAGGAGTACTACTGGATCCAAAGTGAACAATAAAAATATTTATCGGAATATAAGTAAATATCGGTATAAAATTGAAAATTTCAAACTCCGCATGTTTCTTAATTATAACCTGCATAGTTTTCTTTCGAATTGTACGAAACTTACAGAATACTTGACAATACATAAAAGAAACATTGTATTAAATTTGAATTCAAAAATTTGAATATTACAGGAAATGTGAGCATTTGTAGTAAATAATGTTTTACTGCGCATACGCGAAATGTGGTTCTATATACTGTCAACAGATGGCGCCATCAAAAGCTACTCTAAATAAAACATAAGAGAGGCGCAATTCGGGTCCGCGAAGTAGAGTTTTCGTGAAAACGTCGGAATAAAATCATAAAACAAGTGGCTCGTATTAATATTTAATTATCAATCTCTTCAATACAATATTTACACAGAGTAATATAATGGTTATAGAATAGATAAATCAACAGTTTATCGCATGTATCAAGGGTATGTGGTTGTTTTATGATTTTATCCGGACGTTTCCACGAAAAGTCTACGACGCGGACACGAACTGCGCCTTTCTTATATTTTTTATTTCCTTAAATCCTCTGACAACCAACACTTGCCTGTTCTGACTAATAGCTGTACTTCAATTGGTTCAACCTTTAAAGTTCTTTACTACAACATCTTGAATTTAATTAAATTTCAAGAATTCATATTTTACGTTCAAACTAGAATTTTTAATGTTAAATTATTCTTGCAGATAAGCAAAAACATTCTCATTTCTGCATTAATATTTATACCTCCCACTCCGCCAGTAAAACGTCGAATACTTTGGAGTCCAACAATCATCGGTAATTTATTTAAGATGACAACTAATTACTTTTCTTAATGGACTTTGCACTTAATAACAACTCCCCAATGATTCAATCATTAACTTTACTTCTTTCGCTTCGCTTTGCTTAAATTGCGATAAAAGTTGCACGCAGAGTTTGAAAAAAATGTCTTGAATAAATGTATATTATACGGAATCTTGCAACAAGTTCTTCAATTATTCGCTCCAGTTAAATGCTCATTAATCCATAATTTGGATTAATTAATGATTTTCACCGATTTTTCATTCAAGAAACTCGTGTAAATGATATTTTTCACATGATAAATGTCAAGAGAATAACGAACTGCGTTGGTAATTAGGGATGGTTTAAAAATCTATCTACTGCTATTTATGCTATAGAAAAATAGAGTAAAATGAAGCTTTACGCAGTTTTTCTTTGCGCATCTACTCTAAAAGGTAAATGTATTATAACAGTTACTCATTTGAATAAAAATCAGACGAAGAGTAGTTAAAAATTATTTTAAGGATTTCGTAAAATGTTTTAGACATACCTTTATCTTTAGGAGAAATATCTAAAATTAATTTATTTTAATTTTAATACTGTAATTACGAATGTTTATGAATGAATAAAAAATTATGATCAAATAAAATGAAAATAATTTTTCAGTAGTTAATATTCTGCAATGAATTTCTTATACACAAAAACCAAACACAAATAAAAATTTAATTCGAATAAATTTAATAAATTCTGAGTTCTAATTGACGTTTACAAGCAGAGAGCTCAATACCACGCTCACACAAAATCAGTCTCGGTTTCATATTTTTATTTGACTTGAGAATTACTTGCAAGGAAATAAATTTATGTGATCATTCGTTTTTTCTTATAAATAGTTTGCTACTTTAACAAATAAAAGAAATTATGAAAAAAAATTTGTACATAAAAATGCGTTCCATTTTAAAAGTTTCTTTATGTTTAGCATTTGTATTGAGATCTGCAACAGTAAACTTTTGTGTGAAAAAAAATATATATTTCTGGAATTAAATATATATTAGCAATTTACAATATATATAAATATTAAGATAAAATTAAAATAAAATTACCCTATCCATAATCATACATATGAAGTACAAAAGAAAATTTGACTAAAAACTATTAATACTTGAAAAAGTCAACCTAATTTGGAATTCCAACAATCAAATGCCAAACAGCCTGGGAACTGATTTGTCGCATTAAATCTAGATTTTGTGACACCAACCCTTTGCGAAGCCAATTGTTGGAAAAAGAAAAAGAGGAATATATCCCAAAATCATCTCAAGTTAAGAAAAAAAGAGAATATCCTACTATTATACCTATATATCAAATATTTATATACAATCACACCATTCTACAACATACCAATTCAACTTAACCCTAAGAATGTTCCGCAAGTAATGGGAAAATATTATTTTTGATTTAAGCGTTTTAATACTAATATAAAACACTAAAATGAATATTGAATTTAAATTAAATTTAACCAGTTATAATAAAATACATTATATATATCCTTAGATAATTAATAATTATTCATTTATTATATGATACAATCATATTTTTTAAAATAGTGGCGCCATCTACTTTTGAAATAATTTACTAAAATCCGTTTGCTGAATATATCATAATATATGATTACAATAAAGATAATTTTGGTAGGTAAGGCATTTGGAAACAAGTCATTTTCACAATAGAACATGGGCCGAAAACGCATAGGGGATTTGCTACGGGGAAGAGATCTTTGCAGATGAATTTAGTAAATGAAAAGTATATACCAGATGAAATGTACAACACAAACCGAATAGAACGCAAATTCACAATAGCTCGACAAAACAGTTTCATTCAAGAACGGCATGCGAACATCAGAAGGCAAGTCCTTTGAACATTTAATTATTTTCCTCCAACACTGCCAAAGGATTCTTGCTGGTTCTGCGTCCTACCCAGATAGCATTGTTTTGAGAAAAGTTGCAGCAATCTTGCTCTGCAAACCTGCAAGCTTGCGGCAAGTTTGACACATCAAGAGTGCAAGCTTGAAACAAGTTATTGCAAACGAGTTAGTCACCACGCGTCGAACTTGCAGCAAGCTTGTTGCGTCAAAGACATTGCAAACTATAGCAGAAACAGAGTACGCAAACGATCCTCAGATTCGCAGCCCCGACAACCCGCTTCCTAAACCTGTCGCCTTAGCCACTAAGCCAGCTGGACCTCCAATGCGGAAGACAGATTGCGCTGATAGATCGTGGATCTACATGTTTTACTTAAAACTGTCTTCTTGATTTCATTAATTTTTTAAATTTTGAGTTGGGAATATGATTTGAAGTCAAACGGAGAGCGAATTTCGCTAATAACTACGTTTTGCCAGTAGAATAAATTATGAAATTTATTAATCAAGGGTTCAAAAGTAATTACTTTTAAAAATATGGGACAAAATATAAGTTATTTTTCAACAGACATTGACTGTTTCTTTAGATTTAATTTTGTTTACGATTGTTGAAATTTCAACATTAAGAAAAAGGCGATATATAGTTTTCTTTAAAGTGCGAGTTCTATATTTAGTAAAAAGATGGAGAATTCTTCAAATGTTTTTATAAAAAGACTTAGTTAGTTTTTTACAAATTATAATTGATTTATTGAATTAAAGAACGGTCTAGGAGATGTTATTAAAAATTGGATGTTTTCTGAAACAGAGACAAAGATAAAAACCAGATATATACAACTGTATCCAGGTCGTGGTGTGTAAGTGTGACGTATCAACTTCACGGCAAACTTGTTTCGCAATTTTGGTGTGAAGTTTCTCATAACAACTTCACAGCAAACTTGCTTTGCAAGTGGGTTGGTCGATTATGCTTTGTTACTTTGCAAGAAGTTTGCTGGAAAGTTGCCGCATCATGTTTGTCATGACAAGCTAATTTCAAGACTAATGACACTTGCTGCAAATGTTCATGCTATCTGGGTACTTGTCATTATCACATCTGTTATTCCCCATACGACTTGTAATGTTATTCATGCAACTAGGTTGATGTGCTGTTGTAAATTTCTATTCCATTCAATCTGCGTTGCACATTTCATCTGGCGTATCTTTTCTTTTACTTATTGCCGACCCCATGCCCTATTTCAAGAATGCCCTTTGCATTTCCGACCCCATGCCCTATTGCGAAAATGATTTACTTCTGTACGCCTGACCTTCCTTTAAAATGATTTACTTCTGACCTTCCCTTAAAAAATGGCCACGTATTTTTGAAACACCCTGTATATATCTATAACATAAAACAGAAAATACATATGTCTGTCAGGTGAACTGTAGCGCCATGAAATTTGCACACGACATTCTTGAGCACATTTCTAGGTCAACTGTGCCATTTTAAATTTCAGAACTAATTAGTTCTTAAGACATTTAATTAAATAACGAAAATTAAGTTATTTTTAGACTTTTTCGCTAATAACTTTTGAAATACTTATGGTACGAAAATTATTTTTACATTACCTTAAAGAGCAAACAATTATCTTTTAATGATATCAATTTAATTGCTGTACAATTTTTTCTCTGACTGTAATTAAGGTTTTCAATATTTATTTTGAAATCAAATTCTAACAACGCTTTTATTGTCATAAAATCAAATGTGTTGTTTCATCAAATCCTTTATTCACGTGTTTCTACCACGGTTAAAGCTAATAAAATATTATTTTCTTTGGTCAAGGTACACTTTTTATTCCCGCTGTTATTTTGTAGCATGCACTCAAACACTCACTCTTCAGTTTTTATTTCATAGCTTTTAATATGCAATGAAACATCCAACGACGTTAGTTTAGTTTAAAATAAACATTCTTTTTCGAATTTTCTCGCATTTTCATTCAAACCATACTGTTATAAGGTGATAAAAAGGCTATATTTGAAAGTGTTTTATTCAACAAAAAAGGATTCAAAGAAGAATTACGTCTGTTGGGGAAAGTTAGTGACAATATTTGTAGGGGAAAAAAACGCGAGGCTGGTATATGAAAAAATATGGATCCTGAGCAACGCCAGGTTTTCAGCTAGTACTTCTTTATGTGTAAGTAAAATTTTGCATTTAAATAAAAAATTTAAATTAAATTTAATATAACTTTATTTTAAATCCAAATTATGCAAGAAGCATACATATTTTGAGAGCAATATTATACTCCTAGAGAGAAACGCTGATCACAAGGAACACCTATACTACTTTCATTGCATCTATCTCCTTTTCTAGCTATTTCTACGGGAGTCGATGGCCGCCAATTCTATTAGAAGAAGATAGCTATTTGCTTTTACAAGATGTCGGAGTGTAATTCCCTTTCGCAAAAGTGCCATTATTTTGGAACTTTGGGGTATTTTAAGCGGCACTTGCGTCTAAAAGTCTCATCTTTACTTGAGAGTCGCTAAAATAGAGAGTGACTTTTAGATAATCTGATGTTTATTTTGTTCTCAAGATAAACTGTTAAAAGCTGTAATGTGGATTTTTAGCTAAGTTTCCTCCCGGTTTAGAATATCTAAACTTAGAAGTTATTCTTAATTTAGACATAATGGAAAACTGAATTTTGGAGAACTTTTAAATATTTCGTGCTGAATTTGGTGTTATCACGAAGTACGACACTTTGCGCACTTTTTTCTAACTTTCTTTTCTGAAAGAATGTTGATAGAAGTGAACTGTTATTATAATGAATCCATTAACATTGAAAAATTTCAAATGGTTCGAAAATAAAAACTGTAATGCACATCTTTATCTAAGCTTTGCCTCCGCTGAAAGTCACAAAACTTAGAAAATATTTTTAATTTAGATATATTATGAAAAATGAATTCTGGAGTAATTTTTAAATACTTCGTGCTGAATTCAGAGTTATCACGCACAACCTTACTTTCCGAATCTTTTATAAATTTTAATTTATTTTCAAATTTGCTTATTTGAAAGTATATTTATTAATTGCAAATTTATTACAATTAGAAACATATTCTGATAGTAAGAAGATATTATTTTTCTGGAAATAAATTTTATTTTAATATACTAACACGATTGCATGCAATTCTTATAAATTTTAATCAAAACAATATAGTTACTGAAAGAATCATCAATATTTTAATATCCCCCATGGACATTTTCCACACTTTCGTACAGTTTTTATCCGTCAGTGGGTTAAGAAACACACATATCTCTGGATTATAATTCGAAACAATTTTATAAATAGTTTTTTTAACCCTGTAACTTCTGGGCCTACGTCGAGGTCAAGTTAACTTTACAGCATGGATAGAGGAGAGATTTACTAATCTAGTCGCTGAGGTAGTCGGTATATAGAATGATTGACATTCAAGTGCTTCATATTAACTAGTACGATATTACACTACTCAGCTTCTCAACCTATGATGCTTGTATTCCACATATATCAGAAGTATACCATTGTGAGAAACTACTTAGCTGGTGACTCAATAAAAGCAAGATTTCTCGATAACCAAATAACAAATTTAATAAAACAACAACTAAATTAAAATCCTAAATAAAATCATAAAGTCATTATACTGATAGCTATCAAATAATACAAAAAGAAGAAGGGAATGAACAGTTGCAATCAGTCCTTAAATACTGCAACAGGCTCGTCGCTATTGGTCGATGGGTGACATCACAAAGAGGGCGGATCCGATCTGCATGTAATTACAATTCAGGGTGCCGGATGATGCCACAACCTCTTCAGACCTGGTGTTCGGTATACTGGACATCATCTTTGAACTTCTCCTATGAATTCAATAATTGACGAAACTACATGCTGTTTTTTTTATTTGATTCTCGGTTTTCTTAGAAATATAATCGTTGCAAGAATTTTTCATTTCGGGCACGGAATCATTTCGTTTCTTTTTTTAGTTTTTCCACAAAAAAAAAAAAAAAAAAACCCGAGAAAATCATCGTTCTTCCCAAAATGGAGCTCGGTGGTTAATTTTGTTTTTCAAGTAGTTTCTTGTTTTTAATCCTTTTTTCACCACTTAAAAGGCTTCTACAATATTTAATTATCCTTTGACAACCATTTTAAAGTGAAATTTGTGAGAATTTTTGTCTTTTTCCAGTTGAAATATCCAGTATTGTCAGGATGCCGGACGTGGGGTAACTTTTTAATTTTTCATCTGCAAGCTTGAAATTTCATTTATGCTTTAAACTTTGCAGTAGTACACAGTACGACAAAGGAAAAAAAAATCTAACTCCATTATTCCTTAATTCCAACTGAAGACATGTTAGCCGCCCCGACTCATGCCTAAAATTCGAACCATCCATCTAATTAGATGACTCCTTCTCTGCTATCTTTTAACTACAGTAGAGGAGGGTAGTTACCTGATTAGATAAGTAGTATGAATCGTATTTGATCCTCGTGTGAATCGTATTTGATTCACGAGGCGATTAACGTGTTAATCAATTCGAACCATCCATCTAATTAAATGACTCCTTCTCTGCTATATTTTAACTACAGTATAGGAGGGTAGTCACCTGATTAGATAAGTAGGTATGAATCGTATTTGATCCTCGTGTGAATCGTATTTGATTCACGAGGCGATTAACGTGTTAATCAATGAATTCATTTCAATGTTATTCCTTTGAGATTAATTGTTTAAAACATTTTGTATGTAATAATACGAGATAATGTAATAATACGAGAACAATAACATTTACAATTAAAGATAGAGTAACTAATGCGCTCACATCAGTGGTTAAATTTAGAACAGGAAACTTATCCGTGTAAATTACATAACTTCTTAAGCAAAGGACGGAAATCCTGTTTGTGGGCGGAACGCTGTATCATCTTTAGATTTTGTATTTTTTCCAACTAAACTAGACATCCTTGAAGGAATGATCATAGCACGTTAGAGTTAACACACAATTTGATCTTGAAAGGTGTAATTGTCTTTATGCGTGGATTGTGTCATTTTGGCCATTTCTGTACATCTAAAAGAAGAATTTTAATTATTTTAATAGATTAAAGATAGATTTATTGTGGTAAAAGACAGTTATAGATTATATTCGCTATTATGCTTAGTTTCTAAAACATTCCAGATAACGAGATTGCAAAGTTGAATTAAAAGATTTTAAGTCTTAAGAAATTATATAATTTGAAAACCGTTCAGAATTTTAGAAATAGAAGAAAAATACACTTCTTTATCATAACAGTTGATAGAACCTCTCAAACACAAGTAATCTAATTACATTTGTGGCAACAGCATATTCCTTCATACGCAGTCAACCTTCCTGCCCATGCGTAGAAGAATTGAATCCTATAAAGGCTAGGACATTATCTGTCGTCGTCCTTCTAGCACTGCTCTTATAGCACTGTTATGTTTTTGTTGTCAATATGTTAATCTAAATATAATTTACTTTATCTTTTAATTTCATCTTGTTACGTTATTAAAGTTGTTATGAGTTAACTTCTTTAGCGTTTATAATATATCCTCACTCCTGCACGAGCCAGTTAGAATATGCAGTCCTGTTTGCGGTGTTCATATTTTACAAGTTACCTTGAATAAATGGATGCAGTAGATAGTGATGTTAACTATGTTAGTTTATTACCACCGCATCGAATTCCAAGGAGAAAACCTTTAAGCGTAACCTCCTAAACATTAAACAATTATTGATCAACAATCATCTCTTCAGTTCTCTTGAAAATTTTCATTAAAGGCAAATACGCAGCGACAAATTGCGAATTCACATAGTTACTATCAATATATTTTCCGCTAATACATCTTTCATGATTAATAATGCATATAAAGATTTCGTACATAAAACAAGTAAGAGTTACAAAATTCATTTATTTAACATTGTCACTTTTCGCAGCTGCGTTGGCTAGCGTAGTCATATATTCCACCAGAAATTTTAAGAATTTCATCTAGAACCTAAATAACATATATAGAGCCAGAGAAAGCAGCAATGTCAAAAAAGAGTCGTCGGACAAAAAATTTTTAATTAATAGAGAAAAAATAAGACATGATAATCGTAGTCATAATTAGATTATGATTTTCGAATGGATAAAATACTTTAATATAACAATCCGGAAAACCAAATTACATTAAAATGATGAATCTTTATTATATGTGTAGATGCGGCATAAATTATTGATATACTACAATAATAAAAATTCATATTAATTTTCATCATAATTGATTACTTTTTTACGATATTTGTTCTGAAGCAAATTAATCCCCTAGTTCCTGAGGAGAAATTTAAATTATAAGTCCAAGTTTCTATCCTTTTAATTTTTTCCAATTTATTCAATTTTTATTAGAATTTATATCTGAATACAGAAAGTTACAAACAGTTTTTCCACAAAGAAAACAATCTATTGAAAAATCCAAGAAACACAATATATTCCCTGCGTAAGTTGGTCTCTGGAGTATTCATAATGAAGAAAATATTCACATTTTTGAAAAACTCGATTTTTCCACTTGGTGTAGAACTGTACGCTAAAAAGAACAGGTTAAATATTTAATCGTTGTTTCTTTATAAAAGCAATAGTTCGTTTCAAAATCATGGAATTTATTATAAAGCTCAAAAGGGTTAACCTGCTCATTTAATTGTTTTTGAAAAAAAGTTATTTTTTAAAATTGCACATGTTGTTTCGATAAGTTAAATTCTTTTTGAATGAAAAATTCAATTATTTAAATAATAGCACCCTTGAAAATCTGATGAGTGTTGTATTTGAATGTTTAAATCGCAACTCATAATAAATATTTTTACTACTTCTTTCAAAAACTAAATAAGGCCTTTATTTTGTTTTTCAACCCTACATATTCAATAGAAGTAAAAAATTAAAGGTTTTATATAATATACCGCCGAAAGTTATATTCTGTGGATTTCAAGCCAAATACAACTTCCTCTGATTGTCAAAATGTATATTTTTCTGGCGTAAATTAAATATCTCCCCCCAGTTGCTGTGGTTTGAGAGTATAGAGAGTTGGAAGCGTTACATATTATTGCCCTTCTTATTAGATCTAAGCACAAAAATACGAAGAACGTCCCCAACACATACAATAATCTTCAAATAAATTCGTATTTTTATTTCATTATCCTCTATTTTCAGATTAACAAACAATCAGCAATTCCACACGATTTCATAACAAAAAAGATATCGAAAAATTTATGATTCAGCTTTTTATAAGGTCTGATTACTTTTTTTCTAAACCATGTATCATAATGATTGAATTAACTTTAATAAACGAGATATTAATCTGAATTTTTAAAAAATATTAGTGATATAACATTTCCGTAGCCTATGATTTAACAACATATTTATTTCAATGTAAATAAAAGATTATATATATTTAAACGGCCAATTAAATGTCTTAAAAAGAAGAACTTGGAAAAAGATAACGTTTCTTCCGTATTGGGAGATCCTTACTCCATTATTGGGCACATACTTACGCCATTACAAAAAGATTCCAGGTACAATCATTACAGTAAAGAAAAGAAATATAGCAAGAACGAAATTATTTTTGTCTGAATAATAATTCGTGTATTCTGGAATTGTTTGCTTAAACCTTGAAGCTTATTCTTTTTCATATCTTCTACGCATCTTTGTCTTCATATTATTTTTTTCTTGTAATGAGTGAAAATAAATTAACGAAAATATTTAATTTTTATTTTTTTCAGAGTACAGAAATGCTTTTTTTATTTTGAGAAAATTAAAGAAAATCGAGGAATCTCATTTTTAAGATATAAGTATATATTATCATCTATGGTTTTGCGGATCGTAATGTAATCCATCTGCTTATAAAATAATTTTTGAATTTCTAATCATGAAGAATTACTCTTGTGAATGTCAATATTCTGGTCAAAACTTTGCCTAAAATTTTGAAAATGTCAACATTTTTATGTCACAAAATGTATAAAAGTAACAAATTTTTCGGTCTGATGAAATATTTATCTTTCAGTTCGAGCCACATATGCAAATAATGAATTTCACACCTCACAAACAAACTTCAAAATATGAAAAAAGGAAGAAAAATTTAAATGAACATAAAAACACTTCTCGTTTGAAAATAAAATCATCAATGACTATCTAGTTTTTTCATGGAAAAATTATGAAAAACAATTTTTCGTAATAGAGTTATTTGCGAAACAACTGAAAAATATATTAAAAACATTACTAGTCAAAAGTAAGTATTTAATGCTTGAAACTTTTAAATTCGGCTTGCAAAAGCAATTTTGTCACTCAAATGAACTTTATTAAGGTATCCGATTACGTTGAAAACGCCTATTTCCGACCACATTTGAGATTTTTTTTTTTTACATTTGCTTTTAGTTCAGACTTTCCTGTTTACAAATTAGTTCACCTATTTTTCCTGACATGAATTAGAAAAAAGGTTATAAAGCTTATAAAAAACTTTGTCTGAACCAAAACCAATCGGAAGGAAATCTTTAAGTACAATTTTCTCAAACATTTTTCATAAAGATGCACCACCGTTAGTATAATTAGTCAGAAACTAATAGAGATATTTGCATGAAAATTTCAAAACATGTTTCAAACAATCTGGGCAATGAAATTAGGCTATCATTTTGCTGTTGGTGAAACACTTTTTTATTTATAGGTGGTTTTAGAGAAATTAACTTTTAAATTAATGGAGAAAATGAATATTTACCCATATTTTTACTCCTAAATTACTTGCATTTTAAAATTTTCTCAGATTTTGGCTCATTTTACAGATCAATATACTCTGTAAGTTGTGTGCAAAGAAAATTAGGATTGCTGCATTACAATTTTGTGTAGAGTGTTTAACGTTTTTGTAAAATTTCATTAAAATTGACTACAATTCCCCCTGTTTCTCAAAAATATTACATTTTTAAAGAAATTATTTGTCCTTTTCTGTTTATAATTGATAAAGTACCTAAAAACAATTTAAAGTAATTAAAAAAATCCAGTTTTCCAAAAATTTTGCTTCGAAAGTAAGCGGTTGCCAAAGATGAATTTTTAGAAGTATATTTCATCAAAACTTATTTCAAATGCAATAACTGAATTTCGATTCCTCGTCCAAATTCATCGAAATCTCGAGGT
>BGPR01030716.1:0-18489 GCA_013235015.1 Araneus ventricosus
ATCTGGGCTATTATATTAGTAATAGGCTGCAGTTTTATGAGGAAATAAATATTGGTGAGATTTCTAGGTAACTATAGGAACGCGGTGGCCTGGTGGTAGGGTGTCGACCCTGGGGTGCGAGGGTTCCAGGTTCGAAACCCGATTCCACCGAATAACCGCCGCTTGAGCGGATCTGGTGAATGTTGAATCCGTCGGGCCAAATGTCCTCCTGCTGGTGTGGTGCAGAAGTTTGCAGAGGGGGTGCTAGCTCAAGTGTCGTCCCTTCATCTGATCGCGGTTCAAAATTATGAGGTCCGTCCAAAAATAGCCCTCGTGTTGCTTCAAAACGGGACGTGAATATAACTAAACTGAACCCAGGTAACTCTATTCAAAAATCACTTTGAATATTAGGAGGCATAATTACTATAAAGCAAATTAAGTTACTCAAATTCCTAACTAACTCTTCATTTCATAAATCATCGAACAGTTTCTCAGAGTAAATATTAACGGTGATTACCATCAGTTTTGAAGGGCAATGTTGGGAGAGGGTGCCACATTATAAAATTAAATGTATTTTTTTTCTCGTTATGAACAAAAATTGATCAGCGTTTAAACCGATAAGATTAATCAATTTTAAGAAGGCTTACAAAAAATATACATTTTCTATATCAGGAGAGTGAGTGCATTCCATTGTAGCTTGTTATTTTTCACTTAGCCTTTATTTTTGCTTTTTTTCAGCCCTTTTCTGAACCTTTATTTCTTTCATCGATATAATTCAATATAATGGAAGGTACAGCTAACTTGTGTTACTGAGACAAGAATTTAAACTACCTTAGTCTACTTTATTTTCTTCCTGTCGCCTATTCTTGGCACCCTTGACATTAAGAGCGTTGGTTCTATCATGCAGTTGTTAAACTAAAGAATACTAGCTCCATTTTCATAGAATATTTCTGTCTCAGTTTAGTTGACATTTAAAGCAGTATTCAAATCAGACTATTACCAGCACTCCTTTGCTCGAAATACAGGGTGTACACAAATGAAGAGACACATTTCAAAAATTAATTTAAAAAAAATAAAAATGTTGGAACTACGTTTTCTTTAAATGAGAGCGCATCTCAAAAGTTTTTTTCAGATAGGTAACGCGTCGTTACGCCGTGCTAAATTTGTTACAGCGAGAAAATTCCGTACCGTAGTGGTTACCGATCAGCAGAACCTGATGCGTGTTTTCTGGTTTCATTTTTTTTAGTTTTCTTTAATATCACGAAAATTCTTAAGTTTTCACACTACAAGTGAATTAACAAATTAAAGAGCGAATAATTCCCTACAAATGCATGCTTTTATTTTTCTTCCAGTTTTAATATTTTCTCAGATAATGGCTCTAAGCAAATCTTTGATTTCCAGTAATTTACGACCCCCTAGACCACCGAAATGTCATGTCACCTATCTAAAAAAACTTTTTGAGATGCGCTCTCATTAAAAAAATCGTAGGTCCAACATTTTTAGTTTTTTTTAAAATTAATTTTTGAAATGTGTCGCTTTATTTGTATACACCCTGTATTTATAATTACAAAATTTTCATAGGGATACAATTAAGAAAATAATTTAGAATTTTTTTTATTGTTTTCTGTAGCATTGATTTGTGTTCCAGGGCTTTACATGTTAAAAAAATGGGGATCTCATGCTTTATGTCCCACACAGAATTTTGATTAGCTTTCAAAATTCTTTTTCAATTTTTTCTTTAAATTTTGAATAAATTGCGTTAGTTGAAACATATTGTGCTTGAAGCAGCTTTATTAATTCATAATTTCCTTAATTGATGGTCTGAATTACCGTATTTCGTTCAAAAAGTGATAATTCGGGCAACCGGTATTAAATTTTAAAATTACAAGCATACCATTCATAGATGCTATAATTGGACACAAAAATTGCATAGAATTCCTAAATATCTCAATTATTCGTTAGGTTTTATGTTGAATCAGAACAACAAGCAAAATGTGTAACCTAATTATATAGTAGTGAAAACTGTAAAACAAGCAGTAAACAAAAGGATTAGATTTGAATAAGTTTTATTACCCATTTAACCTATAACAACCTATCTGACACGTACATCGAATTACAGAAATTTTGCTATTTAAAATCGTCATTAAGTCAACATAACAATTAATTTTAAATGTAAAAATAACTTGAAAACGCTTAACTCTATCGATACGGGAACGTCCCAAACGTCTCTTCAAGCAGAAGACGGTGACCGTCTGAATATTACTGCGAAATTTAATAAATTTTCGTTGAAATTTCGTTAAGTGTGATTGATTTCATACGCTTGGCGATGACTTTCTTCGTTAGAGTGCCTTAGATGGGTTTGGGGAAAGGAGGGGGGTTCTTAGAATTCGGACAGTGCGAGCTGTCATTGTGGTTTTTGAGACGGAAGGTGATTTTCCCTTATCATTGTAACAGGAACGCAGGCATTTCCGTATTTCGTAGTCCCTCTATTTCATTGGTCTTAGGAATCATAGGGTTAAATGTCTCTAGTCAGAAATATCCCAAAAATTTAGTGTCATCTGATTAAGGGGTTAAATAAAATCATAGGACAAGGAGTTAATCCAGAGTTGTCTAATCTTCAGACCAATTACATTTAAATAAAATTCCCAAACCAGCCGTCGGTACATCTAAAGAAACGAGTAGCAGCACGCAGTTAATTTAGTAACGCGTTTTCGTCACCTAGGGCTACAGAAATCCTCAAATTTATTGCAAAGCATATGGAATCTTAGTGTTACGAATCAATTCAGTTCAAAAATTTAAGTTACAGGGGAACTTCTATTATCCGAACTGACAGAACCATAATCATCACGGATAATCGAAACCCTGGTGAAAAGAGACAGCATTTTAACCCTTAAGGTATCCGACTGTGTTCGGCGACATTTTTTGAAAAATAACGTATATATATTTTTAATGTTATTTTTCAACTGCATATGTTTTAAAACTATGAAAATATTGTAAAATTAGGCTTTCAAAATAATAATTTTTTTAAAAAATTGAGAAATTTGAAGAAAAATGACTAAAATATTTGCCTTACGCTAACAGCCAGACAAAATCATATTCTAAATATACATAAATCCTTGTAGGAGTACATTTATATGACAGTTATCCGTGTTACGCTCTAAAATATTTCTTGTATTTCAAAATAGTTTTGAGATATAGCTGAACATAGTTGCTAAACTGGTAATTTTTCATAAAAAATGCTTTTCGTTTATATTTAAGCACTTAAAAATAATACTTGATTTTAAAATTGACCTTAGTTTTTAGAGGAAACCATCATGCATATTACAGAAAACAATCTCAGAAAATTTTATTTCAATACTTTAATAACTTTTTGAGAAATAATTGTTAGGATCGACAGTTTTCCTCACAAATATTATTTCTCAGAGAACTCATTTAAAGTTTTCATGCAACATAAAATAATGCTTACAGTTCGGTAATTAAACAGCTGTAACTCCATTTTTAATTCACTTAGAGTAAAAAGTGAGACAGTTTTAGTAAGCTGGATAAACAGGCTACAAAATGAAGTCATAAAAAGCTTTTGATAATTTCATCAAAAACGACGATTTTAAACCAGTCGGATACCTTAATGCGCTTGTGAGCAACATACCCAATTTCGGCCTCTTAAATTCTTGCGAATAAGACTGAAGCCTGTTGATACCAATAGAATGCATGCTGAAAATATTATTAAATAAATTTACAACATATAGACGGCAGCGTGAGTGCTGATAAAAAAATAAATGATGATTTTCACTTGAGGCTGCATCTTATTAGCGTTGTTTGTACGTTTGATAATACCATATTTCATTCTATAATTTTGAAGACAATTCCTTGCCTATATTATTAGTTCTTAAAAATCTGTTTGATATTATAGAATTTTATCAAGGAGATTTTTTTTCAATTAAAGCCCAGTTTTGTCGATGGATTCATACTATTTCTTAGCCATAAACCATAATTAAATTAAAATAGGATTTTTTCAAGTATTTGTCCAATGTTTCATTCAAAAACTGAAAGTAAAAAAACATTTTAATATCATTTTTTAAAAAACTATGCTTTAACCCTTTGCGGACAGGTAAGGCGTATAATGAGCGCTACTGTTCAGCAATTTCGAAATTGATGTGTAGGAAATCCAGTTAACGAAGAGTATCGGGTCTATTCTGGTACCCCCGGTTGGGGTGGGGGACGTCACTTTTTCCGCGCGTTAACAACGGGAAAAGTGCCGCCCCCCCCCCCAACCGGGGGTACCAGAATAGATCCCTATATCTGCTAAAATTCGGACACAAATGTGTATATTATCCATTCATTAAAACTTTTAATCTTATTACACTATAAAAATGACGGGAGGCTGTCTTTTTCAAACAGCAGCTGATGTTAAAGGCGTAGGACTACTTTATTGGCGTAACTCTTTTCCGATTTTCAAATTTTTTTGTTACTTGTGTTGTTACCCTTTATCTCTAAAATAAGACATTAGTTATGTTCTTAACATATGTAGTTACCGAGATATAGAGGATCTCCCATACCAAGTTTTGTGACGTTTCGGCGTGTGATTCAAATTCCTTCCTGAGGCCACAATGGGAGGAAAGTAGTCCTACATTAAAAATTTGGCAGTCAGAGGATTAGTGTTTCGAAATATATTTCACTATTCGCCTTACAAAAATCAGGAGACAAAGAGTTAAAATTAGATTGCATTCTCTTTAAAAATATATTTTCCAATATCCTCTTTGTCAAGACATTAGCAACCACCTCATTATGTATCAGCCTCAGTCGGAAAGTAAAATCTACAATATACATAAGCTTTAATGAATTACCGTCTCCTGTTCCCTTGAACTAAAATAATCATGAGAAGTGTAGTGTTCTAGCATATGGAAAGGTAGGTCCATAACTGATCAAAATGAATGTACGTTTCGCGAAGAAGGTTATAGAATACCATCCACCGACTATATTCGGAATCCGACTGCATAAAATAATAAATTCCAATGACGCACAGTCAGCGCCAATTTGCAGCGGATAATAACTAATCCCATCGTAACTGTAACTGACACGCTTAGAGACGGGTAAGCATCGGAAATGTATAATTTCGACGTATGATTTATAAATAATTCATATCATCTTCTCTTGCTAATTAGAAGTAGTATATTTCATTGTAAACTCGGTAGCAAACTGGCGTCTTTTTAGAAATAGAGGTTTCTATTAAGTGGAGGTTTCTAACTTGTGTCGATTACACAATTTTGCGTCCGTCATGTGTTTAGAAGAAAATAAGATGCGGAGAGTGAGGTAAAACTCAGTGCCTTGATTCTGGTGCTATTAATTCTCTATCTAAGTGGACAAATTCTGAATTACATCCACCAATCAAAAGAGAGAATGGTCCTTGTGGCAAGTGTGTGTATGTTGTTTGGATTTTGCCGTGCTGTGAAGGTTCATTCGTTTAAGACGTCTAATCTCTAATCGTATCATCTTCTCTTGCTAATTAGAAGTAGTATATTTCACTGACTAGTCTTCTCTAGAAATGAGGTTCTGCTTTAATGTGGAGTTTCTAACGTTGTTCGATATATAAATTTTTTAGACGTCCGTTATATGTTTAGAAGAAAATGAGATGGGAGAGTGAGGTAAAATGGTACCTTTGGATTCTGGCGCTATTAATTTCTCCTTTCTAGATGGAACAAATTTCGATTACACTCCACCAGTCAAGAAGAAAGACAAGGCAGGACGCCATGTTGTGCTGTTAGATTCACTGTCGTCTGTGAAGGCTCATTTGTTTTGGAGACGTCTTCCCCCCTAGTCGTATCATCTTCTGCTAATTATAAGTAGTATATTTTCATTGTAAACTCGGCGCTTCTTTAGAATAGGAGGTTTCTATTATATGTGGAGCTTCTAACGTTGTACCGATATCTGAATTTTAGGACGTCCGTTATATGTTTTAAGAGAAAATGAGATGGGGAGAATGGGGTATATTACCTTGCTATTCTGTAGCGCCTTAATTCTCCTTCCTAGTGGACAAATTCTAGTTACACTCCCGCAGTCAAGAAGAAAGAAGTCCATGGTGCCGTAGTATGTTGCTGCTGAATTCACTGCGTCCTGTGAAGGGTTCAATTTTGTTTTAAGCGCTTCTTCTACACTAATCGTACTCATTTCGCAACCAATTATAGTTAGTATATTTCTATTTTAAACTGGCGCTTCTTTAGAAAGAGGTTTCATTAATGTAGGTTTCTAACATTGTGATTTGATACTCAATTTTTAGCGATCCGTTAGATGTTTAGAAGACAAGAGATGGGGAGAGTGAGGTAAAACCAGCACCTTCTCCTTCTAGTAGTTCAAATTTCGATTACATTCCACCAGTAAAGAAGAAAGAAGCATGGCATGATGGCCGTGCTAGTTGCTGCTTGTTGAATTCTGCTGCGTCTGTGAAGCTAGTTCATTCGAATTTTGACGTCTATATCTAGTGTTCGTCTGTTTTTCAACTATCCTTACAATTGATGATTATGATATATAAAATTATATTTTAGTCAGCATATTATATGGCTTAATAAAAGATTTATACCCTATCAAAACAACAAGGATTCAGTCCAATAGTTCCGTGGCGTACCCGGACGACCAAGTTATTGATGATTCTTCCGCTGAAGACGAGTAAAATACACATCAAGAGTTGATTGTTTTATATTTTAATAATGTTTACTTAATAATAATTTCATAGGGATCCAGTGAGACTGTTTTAGGCTAGACCAAGGAAATCTGACAGTGCGCGGAGGGAAGAAGACAACTGCTTTTATATACGGAATTTTGTAACTAATATTCTTAAGCAATATAAATAAAAGTCATTGTATGTGTATGTGCATGTGGATCATGTGGGTATGTGTAATGTGGCACATGTTCTCTCCTAAACAAACTACAATGGACTGGTTTTCTTCAAATTTGTACACTTCATTATTTAAGACAAGGGGAAGACGACTTATGAACTTTTCTAAGTCCAAAGTTAATTAAATAGAGTTAGTAGAATTTAGGAAACCGTTTTTCCATCCAACTCGGATAAATTGTCCGAATAAAAAAAATATTTTCTATCCATCTTTAAAGTTTAAATTTGTACCTTTCAATGACACAATTTTATTTCTCGTAGATTTTTCTGACTTGTTATTTAATTTTTAAATGTTCATAATTTTAAAATACGATTGCAGTACGATTTTGAACAACGGAGATTTATAGCTACTCCGATTGCTAGAACAGTTAGATTTTTGGCTAAATCTCTTTATTTCTGAAAATTTGCTTATTTTTTATAAATATCCATAAATATAATAAATGTGAAAGTGTGTCTGTGCTGTTTTGGTACGCATTCATCGCAAAACAGGTAACCGATTTGTAGAGAGAAAACGCAGGAACGGACATAGGGTAGGTGACATCATGTACATTCATTATTTTGATTGACAGATAACAATTAAATAATTATCAAGGATTTGCTTGACAAGGAATTACTACTTTATTTTTCAATCAACTGTCACGTGATCCTTAAGGATGCGTAAACAAATGGATAAATGTACACGTGATCACATTCAGGAAAAGCCAAGCATTTGAAGTGACTCATTTTAAAGTCAAGCATCACGTGATTT
The DNA here is from genome assembly GCA_013235015.1 of Araneus ventricosus. Taxonomy (NCBI): domain Eukaryota; kingdom Metazoa; phylum Arthropoda; class Arachnida; order Araneae; family Araneidae; genus Araneus; species Araneus ventricosus. The sequence goes on from BGPR01030716.1 coordinate 7,614, forward strand.
TTTACTGGAGAAAAGAAATAATATAATTTGTGGAAATATAGAAAAAATAAGATCGCGACAGAACACTAATGATAGATATAATGCATAGTTTTCAAGTTTTTTGGATTAAAATTTAAAAACAAATTAATTATGACTAAGGAAATATCGTTCAGTATTTACTTAAAATAAGACCTAATTTGGTAGTAAGCGTACAAAATACCCGTGCTATCGCTCTTTTTATCGACTCAAGATTTGTTTGGTGTTAGAATTTGTAACCAAACGTTTGCGGATAATCACTGGCGTTGAATTCCTAAAACCAAACATATAGCTAATTAAAATAGTTCCATTTCGAATTTTAATGCTTTAAGAGCTCTTTTCAACTGATTTAAAAGAAAGATTTATAAACCCAAAAACTTACGAATTCAATGTTTTGTTTATCTAAAGAAAGCTGTTTTCGAACTGAGCGCTTGATACAGTTTAAAAGATTGGGATCGTAAGCTGAGATTCAAACGTGTATTATTAATTGGGACTTTTTCAAATGTTCTGGCAGAGGAACTGCAGTCAATGGTTTACCTTCCCTACAAGCTAATAAGGAGGAATAAAATTGTTTGTTTATTGGGTAATTTTGGCACTGACTAATGAAAGGGGTCTAGATAAATGAAAAAAAAATGCTTGCCTTACAAATGAGGGATGTATCAGAATACCTATCTGTAAATGGTAATGGAGCAACACAAGTAAGATCCTTATCCTGTAGAGTTCTTTCAACCACAGTAAATTGTGAGGGGATACCTTCCGACAAGACTGGAGATTAAATTAGTGTGCCAGACTGTTCATAAGTAACCTCTATGTACGGACTTAATGCAGTGCACACGGTTTTCAAATTTCACACCGTAGGACCAAAGTCGCTAGCACGACTACTGATGGCATATGCGAGAGGTGAGGTGCTAAATTTACGCATTCCGATAATAGAGAAAGATTTACATCCCAGTTCAAAAGGTAACGTTCCCCTTTAAAATCAGCATTTGCCAGGCTGGGGTCAGACACTCAAAGGGACAAGGCGTACATTTGGAAAAATCATATATTTTCCTTACAACTGTTGTAGCATGCTCGTATGTGTCGCTAACTCTATTCGTACAAATTTAAAAACGTGAAACAAAAACGTCCGTATACAAAGTGTTTTATCATATATAACACAATTACCTTAACTGTAACATAGCACATATACAGTACACTCCTGTTAGTCTAGTTATGTATTATCAACCATCAGAACTTAATTTCCCTTTCTACATATAACGAAACATTAATTCGTGAATTTATAAAAGTAACAATTACAATTCTTCAAGACTTGCAGTCACCCGGGTAACAGATAGTTATCATATAAAATTAAAATGTCTCTACTTCTTCCACTGAAGGAATCTTGTTTTCCTAATTTTATAAAAGTTAATATTAATATTCCGGTTTACTCCACTAGTAGGGTATAAACAGGTGGTTTAATTTTTTATAATAAAATATCATTGATAAAGTATGAAACTCTATGAAGCTTTTCTGAAGAGATATATTGTACTCTGATCATACTGAGCACTTTAATAGCAAAATTTTGACCAGCTCTATGTCGAGATAGTTTAGCTCCAAGCATGGTCTTCTCGAGTCTTGCTTTCATACCACTTTCCCCTACATTCATTTGACACTTCCATCGTAAATAAGCATTAAAATTCTCAAAAATATATAAAAATATCCTACCGTACCTCAAAATTGCAGATTTATATGTCCGAAAATATCGTAGCCCTTGAATGTTTTTTGGATCGACTCAACCTGTCTTTGCTTACGTCTGACATGATTGACCGCTGCATGTAGATTAGAGCAACAGTATTTTTGCATCAGGAATTTACAGAACGTATAAGCTTAAAAATTTTGCCATGTAATACAGTGAAAATTCTACTTTAAGATTTAACATCACAAAAGCAATTTTTTAAATCAAAACGTTAATACTGGCAAACGCAGAGCGAGTGAAAGAATAAGAATGAAATAGGTTTTAAATTCCATTTACAACATTAAAAGCATTATTAAAATTGTTTGGAAAATTGATTTTGAATAATCTTTCTCACAATAAAGAAAAATTCATGGAAAATAAAATTGGTATTACTGAAAATCTAGAAATTTGAAGTTTTAAAGATTGGTGTAAGAATGAACTTTATTCTGATAACTACAAGTGAATTAATTTAACAAGAGATATTAGAGTTAAACTCGCATTAAACAGAATGGCCAAAAATGTGTAACAACTCCAATAAAATAAGGGTCTGAAGGATATTAAGAGTTATTAAATCATTAAATAGAATAGGCTCAAAATGTAGCAACTCACAATAAAAATATAAAAAAGAATAGAAATTAATTTTGCATTAACATGAATGGCGAAAATAGCAACTTCCAATAAATACAAAGAGAAAGACATTATTAATTACAAAAAGAAAATACAAAGAAACGGAAGAAGCAAACAATATGAATAACGATATAACCTTTGTACGCAACCGGAAGCATCAATGATTGATCAACAATATTGTTCTAAATTAACTCTGAGTTATTGAAGAAAAACAGAAAAAACTCCGATTAATTTTAACTAAAATTTGAAAACCCCTTTTAAGAACATCCACTACTCCAAGAAGATACACTGACCAAATTTCATAGGTCTAGTTTCCAATTATGATTGTCCTGTTAGCTGTTGCATTCAGGGCATACCATAAATTTACACTCTGTTACGATTTTTTTCACGCACTTCTAGAAAGGTTCAACCAGCCTAAAACACATTATTACTTTAGCTAAAATTGATGTCATTTTTTAGGTATAGACAGTGACATCCTCAAAGTGCTGGTAAACATAAATTTATTTTCTTGAAAATATAGCCCAGAGGAGTACCTTTAAAGTGTCTTGGGAGTTTCCAACTATGTGCTCTCTGTATAGTGTTGCATTCTGACATCACACTATATAACCAGTTGCTTTAAAAAAAAAAATCATGGGTAAAAAAAACTGGATTGGAAGATGAAATCTCGATTTTGCAGGTTCGATTAGATGAAAGAAATTTACGAACATTTTACAGACCATCGCTTGCAAGATGTCTGATATTCTAGTACTTTTATGAAATTAGAGATGAAATTAGATATCCTTATGCGATTAAAATTAGGCAAAATATTTTTTAGCCTGGATTTCAACGCCGTTGTCTGTCCAATATTCGTAATAGACAAGGAAGGCGCAATAATATTCAATATATTTTGTGGTGCTTGGACGCCTAACCTACACTATTAAATTCTATTGTATGTACGTGAGGGGTTATCTTCTCTGAACCGCTGAGACGAGGAGAAGCACCGCCGAAGAACAAAAGATGGGAAATAATCCAAAGTCATTTGACATTTAAATTCCAGAAATTACAATTAGTAGAAGAATTATTACAAAACTAATTTATAACAATGTTCTCGTTATTTGCAACGCAAAATTTCAAATTTCATTGTTTAAACAAATATTTAATTGCGTGTTTCTATTTCGTTGACTGTTGAAAGCAACAGTAATGTAGTCATTAAATTCAAACCCGGACACAACGCTATCCACATTGACTTGTGCATTGTTCAGGTTTCCAAAATGTTCTTTTCAGATTTTTTTCTCTTGTTTGACTTAGTATAACGTGATAAGGCTACATTGAAAGTTTTAATTCAATAAAGAAAGATCGAGAAGAGATTTACGTTTGTTGGAAAGTTAGTGACAATATTTGTAGGAGAAAAAACAGGAGAGACAGTACATGAAAAATATGGATCGAGCAACATGAGTTTTCCAGCTAGTATTATTGAAATGCCGATTGGTAAGATATTGTTCCCTTTCAGACAGATCTATACCCAGGCTATTTGTGTAAGAGATTTCAAAATTTTAACCATAATCGGAGACAACAGGAAGATAACAATGTGCAGATTTTTCTAGGCAGCAAAACCAGACTTTGGCCCGACGATATATAAGATTTAACATGCGCAGAGGATATCATTATGTCAGACCACTGGTAAACAATGCAGATTATCCTAATACATTAATCACTCTCTCTGCCAAAAGCATAATGGATGTCTTAAGTCTTTATTTAGAATATTTTAGCCACCTTTGGCAGTGACCAAGTTTCCCGTTCGTCCGTAACATTAATAGCTCTTATTATTACTTGCAAAATGGAGGAATAAAGTGGCAGAAATCCCAGCCTGAGCCCAGGGGCTAAGGGACTCTTTCAAAAGTTTCTCTCTCTCCATTTTTGGGCGTTGGGATTTGAGCGACCATTGACGACGTATCTACAGGTGCATCAGCATTCATATGAAATAAAATATGAGCGAAATCAATTTTTTACCCCAGTGGGCAGGGGTTCAAGGTTTTCTCTGAGATAATGTCCAGTGAAGTAATATTTTTGGAGATTTCTCCCTAAGAAAGGAAGGTTGGCGTAGAGGGTCAGGAGGATATCGTTGATAACCTTATTATACGGGTCTTAAGCCTCATATAGAGAATAAGAATTAGCGAAATCCAAGTGGTTGGAACTGGAGCACTCATTCTTCGGTTTTGCCAATTACTTATATTAAGTATAGATTACACATATTCATATCAAAATATTAGTGGAAATCTATTTTAGGTATCAAGGATAGATTTGATAACCTTAACGCAGGTCAGAGCAACATGAAATAAAAGTGGCAGAAATATGTCAGTGGTTGGGACTGGAGGACTCATTCTTGGTTTTGCCAATTACTAAATATAAGATTAAACACATTCATATCAAAATATTATGAATTTAAATCTATTTTAGATATCAAATTCATTAAAAATTCTTATCTCAGTAAACTTTTGTTTTCCCAGTATTTGAGCCCTCTTCGCTCTCCATAACTGATGAAAAAATCTCTTCACTTCAATTTCAATGAATTTAGCCCCTCTACGTTCTTTTCGTACGTGCTTGGGCGTCCAATCATTCAATTACCAGACTCTTGCTTGAACAGTTCAACCCGGATTGCAGAGTTGAGAGTGAAGTGATCGCTCGTTTTCAAACATGCCACGGTCAGCAGCTCGACAAATAGCGGAAGGAAGGAATCATGAATGAACGATAATTTTGGCAAAACTATACAATCCCATTAAACATTGTTTGCAGAGATTGAAATTGTACTTATCGTCACAAGAACACCAAAATATCCTTTGTTCCATTGATTACTTATATTGTTGGTTCAACTTCTTAGAGTCAGAGGATGATGAAAATCTATTGAATACAAAATTTTGGTTACTCTGTCAGAAACATTTGGCTTCGTTAGCACTGTCGACGTTGAATTCAAACAGAAATGAAGTATTGTTTGTTAGCAATGGCAAAGGGAACACAAGTTGCTAGTAAATACTTTAGCTTTAATTCAAACTTCTGGTATATAAATTAATTTGGTAGCCTCAAATGTTACTAAAATTTCATAGTACCAAATTAGTTGTAGATTCAGTTTAAGAGAATCTAAATTGACAGTTTTTGAACATAACTTTTAATTTTACTTGAATGAACTCAATTTTGATGCTGTTTTTCAGAGCTTTCGTCAAGAGATTTCAGAGTTTGGAATAATGATACTCATTAAAGTTTTATTGGTCTTGGTGCCTAACTGGCAGCTCAGTGGCAATCCTCAAACTAGTCAGTAACTATTACTTTGTCTCTAAAATGATATTTTCAATTTAGATTCTTTTTTCCTTATAATATTCGATAGATGTAGGAGTAGGAGTGGGATTGCAGAATAATAAAATATCAATTTAGATCCAATAAAACGTAAGAAGAAAATATTTACATTTTCATGTAAATGTCTTCGATGGGATACGTTTAATTTTTTATAGCTGGTAAAAATATGGATAAAATTTGAAGATTTTTTAATTTAGCAAAGAAAGGTTTATGGGTGCCATTTCCACTTAGGCTGTTCTTAGAAAGCATTCTGCGCAAACCGTTTCAGGAAACCATTGCAGCCAGGTTTGTGGGAAAGTTTTTTATGAACCACCTGTCCTATCATGTATTACGTCGGTATAGTGGTTATTGCGTTTGCCTTTACAACTCTCTCTATGAACATGGGGTTCGATCCCAGCTCAAGGAATTTGAGTTTGGCAAAATCTACAGCAAGAAAACATTACAGTAATTAAAATAAGATTAATCAAATTAGTGAAATTAATAAGGTAAGCACTTTGATTAATTAAGATTCTTAATTGATATAATTAATTAACGTTGTAACTCACAAGTGCTTAAGACTAGATGACGTCAGAGAGGGATGATACAAAAAGGGGTCCCTCTGTGCAGGGGTGTACGAGAAAGCTTTGAAGGGGGGGGGGTGAAAAAAGGGTCGAGGACCCCCTCTGTAGGAGTACAGCTTACGGAGAGGTTCTTTGTCCCATAAAGAGGGCTGGCTCATAACCTATTGAAGGCCTGAAACAAACTTGTAGTAAAGCTGGGGAAATCTTACTGAAAACACACAGAAAACCTTGTTTCTGCTTGTTGACACTTGAACCTTTCCGTTACCTTGCTGCCGGGACAACTCATCATGGAACCTTTGACACTTGCCCTTGCCACGACGACCTTACGAACCTTTTAGACAAAACTTTCTTTGCTATCTGGGTTAAGAACACTCAATGAATTAAAAGAAAACCAACACATGTTAGATTAATCGTTTAATTTCAGTTAAATATAAAATAACTGTTTGTATTACTACCAACAATAATAATATAATAATTACTATTGTTAATGATCAGCAATTTTGCCAGTATATCGGCAAATCCTTCTATACGTTGGTATCCACAGGCACACTTTGCACAGGAATGTAATTGATATTTCTTTCTACAAGGTGCATTTTCTTCCTGGTAAGTGGTCTGAAACTAAATCCACCGAATAACGCAATAATCCATGGAAAATATATTTTTACCTCAATATTGCCTTATCTATCACACAGCTCTCGTTAACTCAAATTTTTTATTAGCAAATCTAATGGTGCCTATATAATTACTTAGTACAGTAATTTTTACTTTAAATCTCATCAATGAGAGGGACGGTCAGGTCAGTCAAAATTTCATATCGGCAAGAAAACAGGTCCTCAGGTGGTTTGGCTTCTTTCGAGTGGAGGACAGGTTTCCATCACTTCCGGAAATAAGCTGTTGGGGACAATGTCTTGCCCTTTTCCGTGTGCCTTAAAGGAAGGTTAAAAAACTGAATGAGTGGGGTAAAACCACCCAGTTTGCAGAGAACCAATTCCTTGTTTGCATCCTCGAAAACGACCCACGTGTTGAGCGCACAGGATTAAAAGGGGTAATTCATTATTGTGCAAAAACGGTTCATAGTATGTAATAAATAAACTTGTACGGCCATTTTAATTACCAGAGCCAGTCAGGGAATAATTTAATGAAGTTAATGAATATACCAAAAGGAGAGGTCTAATTAATAAAACAATCTTCCAAATTCATACATTCTTGAAAAGGGTGATGGCTACGCACTCTTTAAAATGGGAACCTAGATTTTAGAAAAAAATATATATGTATTTACAGGCACAAAAAAGCATACAATTCAAGTGGTGCAGAGCGTCACTTTTAGAGACAAGGAGGCTCTTTCAAACGAACAGGAAGTGATATCAGAGACGCGCCATCCCACCTTCGTCCTCGGTGGAGTGAAATCCCATCTGACGTGTTTTACAAAAACAGCCCTTCGCAGCAATGCAGTTGTATGGCGATTTCCCATGTAATATGACCTTGAATATCGAAGAGCGCAAATATGTGCGATTGATCCATCCTGACGTTAGGTTCATTAACCGATTTCTTACATTTGTCAAATATATCTTAAAAGATTCAATGTTTTGTGAAAAGCCAAACACAGAAACAAAATGATACATAATATCTCCCATGTATTACCTTATGAGGAGCAGCAATTGTTAAAATGAATGGCATATTTGAAATTATTGTTAGGGAAAGTGGACAAATGGGAAGCTCATTTTTGTTTTCATTATGAACTCCTGGTTGTGAATTAGAATTCATCAATTTATTACCAGAACTACAGAACATGAAACTAGCACAGGTGAAAATCAAAGTCCGCTGAATTAATTTTTCAAGACGAGAATCTAATGGAAGGGCCGTGCTTTAAGATTCCATTAGATCTCAGTGATTTCTCATTATGGAGTAATACAAGTTAATGGCAAACTGATGACGTTCAAAGGAGTGACGTCGACGCTATTACCCGCCAGCTGCATCTTTACGCGTATAATTGGGGCATTTATCATAAAACCTGGAGACGAGAAAAATTCTTTAATCGACGCAAGCACGAAAATATAATCGTATAACTTTCAACCATTGTACACATTTGCATGTCGTATGCAGAAAAAGAAAGGAAAAGAAAAAAATGTGCAGAAAACTATCAGCATTATGCGATATACCAGGGTGTAAGCATCCCAACAAAGGAACCACCACTCCCTCTCCACCCGCCACCTTTTAGATAAAACTACAGGCCCTGGGGCGTACCGTCTTTCAGCCATTGAGCCCAGAATCGATCGCCATTAAAAACTGCACCCTTGCTGACGCCACCTAGGAGCATCTTTGCCAGCTCCCCTCTCCATTTTTTTTGGTTACCGTTATTTCCATCTTGACGTGATTTTTATTGTGTATTTTCTCTATCTTTTTAGGATGGGATTAACTTTTGAGCATATTAGAGGAGATTAGATTGGACGGTGTGGATTTTGTTCATCCAACCCCTCTTCTTTTCATATTTTTGTCCACTCTCTCTTCTTTTTTCTTACTTTGTCATTTTCGGATAACACCTGGGGGCGTCAGGTATTAATTTTTTCGGTCATTTCATCTTAGATCATACTTTTATCTTCGTCTTTGCTTTTTTTATACCCCATTTGTTGCGTGAGTAATGGATGGTTTTGATTACATTAAATGACTAAATTTTTAGAATGATTCCTTAGATGGGGAATGTGATTTAATGATTTTCAACTGGATAAGTATCATACTTTAGATGTACATTATTATAGATTTAAAAATTTATTGTCTTCGTATTTTAAGAATCTAAATTTAGACGTTCCAAGCTAAAAGATTTTGAAAATATACTAAAGTGAGCAACTATAAAATGCATTGGCTGTGTAGAATTCGTTGTAGTGATTTGCAATTAGTTGGAGACAGTCATTCTGGTACTGCAGCCCCTCAAATTATTTTAGTCCTTTGCCTCGAAAGTAGTGGAGTAGTGCTGAATACACAAAAATATGAGCTGATGCATTAGTTGATTATTTTCCAGAAAAGAATTAATTTGCGACTTCCTAATATTGCTACAGATATTACAATGTACTGCAGTATCTCCCACACGTTGTGTGCGGTGATGAGATATCCAGATAATATACCGTCAGGCTATCTGTGCTAATGGGGTTGTTCCTAACTAAGGAGGTACCGTCTCAGGGTCAGGGAGCTTCAATGGTGCACAATGTGGTACTAAGGCATCCAAGTGCAAGGAGTTAAAGCAGCATTATTGTTTTATTCTTGTTGCTTTTCTATTCTGAGGTTCGATGATCAGGAAAATGGGAGGAAAGCAATGAGAACGTGAAAAGAAGAGGCAGTGAAGGAAGGTTGCTTGAGGGCTGCAATGCAGAAGATAGCCCTCAGACACCAAAATGCACCACACAGCTGAGCTATAGTTGGGAGATGAAAAAGCAGCCCTTTTCTCTCTCAGATTTTGGGGTGTAGAGAGCTACACTCTCCAGGTAATTTCTATAGTTTTTGGCACACAAACCATTTGGGGACATATATTACAGTAGAGCCATGGTCAAAGCCAGATTAATAAGGAAAATGCACTCTAGCGCGCCCCAGGAGTACTAGGAAAAGCAGACATTCAGCTAACAGCTAGGGAAAGCCGTTTTCAGTTATTTCCAGTTCCTTGATTAGTCCAGTTGAATCTAGTTGTTGTGATTTTTTCAAAGCCGTACGTCGTCTAATTCAATTGGTTCCTCACGAATTCTAGTGTCATAGTATTGGTTGCCTTGTCGAGAATCAGTAATTTTGTAATATGGTAGTGTGTTAAACAATATCAAAATGAAGTTTTTTCTTCGGTTATAGGTTTCTTTTTTCCTCAAACACTTGCTAGAGTATGATTTAGATTTAAAGGTAGAACTTGTTATATCATATTATTGTATGTATATCCAAATTGTATTATTTGAACAAGTAATATTATCTAACAATCAGATAAAGTAGCCAGATAAAACAGGTTTTCCCCTATCCTTTATTAGTTGGGTGCTTTTTCTCCTAGTTGATTCGGGTTTCCCTAGCGCTGTTAGTTGGATTTTAGCTTCAACGCTATTTGGATTTGGAATGCATTTTCCCTAGCCTATTGGATTTAAAATTTGTTTTCGTTAATTCAGTTTTGACTGATTTGGAGTTTGTCACTGTAACGTATATATTCTCTTTTTTTCCTCTCTTTTCACCAAAAGTTCGCCTTCACTTCCCCGATGGTCTTTTAATATAAACCAGACCATGACAGCTTAAGTTTCCATTAGTTGGCACCTGCGACTCTTAAAAGTAGAGTAGCTTGACGGAGATGAAAGAATTTACTTATTTGATACAGAGCAGGGGAGGTGATGGGCCACTTCCATGACAGAGTAGAGTCTGATTGACAAGAGGGTGGAGGGCAATTTGCTTATGTGAGTCAGAGGCTGATGTTTCTCTTCAATCTGAAGAGAGAGAGGAGGAAGCTTCTGGAGGTGGAATTAAGCCCAGAAATCCCAGAGGATGAGTACGGGATATATATATTCTCTTTTCCTCTCTTTTCCCACCAAAAGTTCCTTATTCCACGATGATTTTTAAGCCATAAACGAATACGGCCAGCAGCAATACCGTAGCATATCGGTGTACTTTACGTTTCAGT
>BGPR01030717.1:0-18488 GCA_013235015.1 Araneus ventricosus
GGATCGGGGACCATCACGACTTGCATTCCGGCGGCAACAGCTGCTTCAACACCACTGGGGGAATCTTCAAACACCAGCACCTGAGAAAAATATATACATACAATAAATTAGATTTTCCAGCGTTTTCAAAACTTTCTCACCACTTAATGCAGAGGTTCACAACCTGAGTACGCCTGCCCCTGGGGTACGCGGGTGATTAGATAGGATACGCGAAAGTGATCTTGGTAAAGGTGGAAAATACAAAACATTAGAATATTCAAGAATTTCGTTTTCTCAAGTTCGTATGAAAGCAAAAATTTTACGAATCTGAAAGCTTATTTACGAAATAAGCAAGAGAAAGAAGTAGATTAATATCTAGTAATTGAGTAACAGTTATAATATGAAATTATTTCATTGCTGTTTTCATTTGCTTTGACGTTAAACTAATACTATTTTTAAAATCGAATAAAATGTATAGAGAAAAATTTATTTTACAAATTTAATTACGTTCAGTAGAGTCGTTTCACTCTTAAGCAAACCCAAGACCTTGGTGTTAATAATTTTTTTTCCGTTGGAGGATACAACAGTAGGAGATACTCAAAAATAAAAAGACTAATCTAAAAAGTGAGTTAAAGTGTCTTTATGTTTTAAATTTAAGTTCCGAGTCGCGTGGGCTTTTGGCTTCTACCATTCCGGTTCAAAATCTAATCGCCATAACTTTACCTGGCATAGATCTGATCAAGGGAAGAGCATCAAAGAATATCAGAATAAGCTGTTCTATACATTCCCAAGTTTTCAATTGAGGGGAATCCCATTTTTGGTTGCATATAAAAAGTCGAAAGCGTTTCTCTTTCTTTCTGCCTTAAACTTTTCACCGGTGATCTGGGCTCTCTCCTCCTGATAATTAGTCATGGATTGTATAACATCGAAATCAGCATCCAAGATCTAAATTTACAATAATTTTTCCTCCAGTAACGATATATGTGAAGACTTCACCAATAAAAACTTATTTTGAAATATCATCACGATTGCCACCTCCTTTAAACACGTTAATCGCCGTATGAATCAAATACTATTGACACTTATCTAATTAGATGACCCCTTCTTTATTGTATTGAAGAGAAAGCAGAGGAGTCTTCTATTCAGATAGATGGTTCGAATCTCAGACGCGAGTCGTGGCAGCGAGCGCGTTAACCCTCTAGTAGTCACGTTTATGCAGGAGATGCTTGCATTGTGCATCGTATCATCACTTACATCATTTATAAATTTAAGTGCTTTTAAGTCGACTTCCTCCCGCCGGCCTTTTAACTGCTCCATACCCAATGAGCGAGTTGGTGGAAGTGGGTTGTAAATAAGTAAAATTTAAGTGCAATTTTTATTTATTTAATATCTGTTTAGTATGGAGCTAATAAATACAGATTACATAAATAAAAGTTGCATTGATTTTTGTCAAGAACGATATGAATGTTATACGATGCACTATATAATTTCATCGCACATATACGCGACTGCTGGAGAGTTAACCCTTTGCACTCTTATGTCGAATACGAATAGACATTCTGAATGATGCATCTTTTTTACATTCCTGATGGATAGCGCTTATTATAAAAGCCATAGAATCGCAAAAAACAAAGATTAGTTTTTAGGAATTGAAAGAATTGACCAATATTTTTCAGCTTCCTAAAGCGCTAAACAAATTCTTATACTCACACGTGCATAATTATGCATCTTATTATCTTTCGGAGGTCAAAGGTTTAAGAATCCCCTACACTACACAACTAAAGCTTTCGTTATATAAAGTACACGTGAAAACTCAATTCAACCGCACATTTAAGTTCTTCTGAATGAATCTTGATTTTTTGAAAATAAAACCACTTCAACTGAACAGTCCCGTTTTAACTTATCAGTCGATCGAAACAGGAAATTTTCTCACGCCTTTCAATGACCAACTTTCACTGTTTGAAAATTAAATTGCCTTAGAGGAAATGGTCACGAACCCCATAAAGCTACTGATCTACCAATTTTTCGGGGATCCTACCTTTTCGATTGCATATAGCTTGTGAGCAATGCTCCCACATTCTCCGTCTGCCTTTGACGCATCTTCGTGATCCCCATAGCTTTCTGCGCAAGATCTGAACAATAGCCAAGGCCTGGACGTGGTTTAAATAACTGCTGAAGTTCTTGAAATAATATTCCGTCAAGAATGTGTGAACACTTAATATAGCCACACTAAACTCTATTTTAACGTCCCGTTTTGAAGCAACACGAGTGACATTTTTGAACAGACCTCGTAATTTTGAACCGCTGGCGGATGGAGCGGACGACACCCGAGCTGGTACCCCTCTCCCAACTTCTGCATCCCACCAGCGGTAGGACGTTTCACCACTACGTATGATTTAACGTGCAAAAGGCCCATACACGACGGATCTTCAGTGTAATAGAGTTTTGAAACTGGAACTCTCCGGGCTCGTAGCCGAGACCCTACCACTATGCCACTGCGGCCCTAAAAATTCAACAAGCTACATAAATGAAATTCAGTATGTGGACGTTGCAGCAAAAATGTGCATTTGTATCAAAGTTTGGACGCAATTGGCGAAAGTCCAGAAATCCAAAAAATACATACTCGATATTCTTGACGACGATACACTATGATACGACTCTCGACACAAAACGAATGGTATTGTGTAAGTATGCGAGAAAGTCGAGAGAGAATACTTCCCCCTAGTTAACCCTTTAAAGGGCCATTTTTTCTAGTAATGGTATAATATAATTATGGTATGGAAAATAATTTAAGAAAATAAATTCATTTAGCTTATTACACATTTTTTTGTTAATTAAATTAATTAATAATTATCAAGTCAAGACGCTTCGTTATGGTTTGAGATAAGAAACAGGAACATCCAAGTTTTTGTTTCATCGACAAATTTGGCAAGAACTTACGTCGACCTTAAAATTGATTAAATTTGAGGCAAGTATATTTACCACGGCCTTAGAGAGGGTTAAAAAATACACGAGGCCATTCTGTTCAAAAACCTGGAATATGGGAACATCCGGCATCCAAGCCGAAACCTAATAACTAGGCAACCCTGACCCCTTTGGTTCAATTGAAAAGAATGATATCAGATTTCCCAGTGGAGTTGTAAATATGTCAATACTTGCACATTCAATCCAGAATAAAGATTATTATTTTTTGTTATAAATTATCGACCGTTCCCTGATGAACAAACTAGTGGGAGTGTTTCTCCCTCCAGTTTTTCCTATATTAACACAATATATCGAATTTTGTGCCTCGTAGTACAGTAGAACCTCGGGAATTCGAATACCAGGAATTCCATCCTCCTTTTCTAAATTTTCTGAAAAAAATTTTATTAAAAAATGAAGGTGAATAATTAGGAATCGGGAACAAAGCTAATGTTTATTCTTAACTTAAAATAAACATCTGAATCGATATTTAACTGCTTAAAGACATAACCCGAGTTAACCCGTCCCAAATACCGTAGGTTACAAAATATCTCAGTCCTTAAGCAGTCAAGAATGATTATAGCACCATTAATTAGTAGGAACAAAATCGGTTATGATCTTTTGACGTAAGGAACTAAACCCGCTTGAAGATGTGAATCGCAGCTAGCCCTTTCCATACTATTTCACAGAGCACCCAAAGTCAATACTCTACTGCATTTAGTATATGAAGACTATTTTACGGAATTTTCCGGATAATCCGAATTTCTCGGAATCCGAACAGAGGTCGACCCCATTTAGTTCAGATTCCCGAGGTTCTACTGTATAGTGAAGGAAACCGAGAATAGATTTTGGCAAAATTTGATACAGATGTACAATCGTAGAGACGAGACCACTTACGAAATTTTATTTGTCTAATCCATTGCGTTTTCGAGTTATCGCTTTCACATGGGCGCAAATTCAGAACGATAGACGGTCAACCCTCTGACAGGTCCGATCCGAAAGTTGATACAGATCAACGATTTTGTTAATAAAATTACATCAAAAATTTCTCCTATTCAATTATTAGCATCTTTTAGTTATCATCCCCACAAGGACATGGACGAATGAACAGACAGACTTTATGCAGACGGATTACGTCCAAAATTCAATAGAAATTTGAAATCTTAGCGTGAAAAAAACCAAGAGCCAAATTTCGTGCCTCTTGCTAGTTGCGCTTTTGAGTTGTCATGTTCAGAGACAGACCGGCAGACTGACAAATAGATATCCAAAAATGGTTTTCCTGGATTCAGGGAGGTTTGAAACGTGGAGATCCAAATCTCGAAGTCGAATTTTTTAACGATTACAATAATTTCTATTTGTATACTTCGTACTCAAGAAATTAAAAAAAAAGATACTGCATTCGCTAAATAGGGCACTATCGGCAATTTTTCCAGTTAATCCTAGATAAAGATTAAAACTGATTTAAGTTTTGTTAACTCATCATTCGACTCAAACTAACAATTAAAAACAAGTATACACTTATATTTCCTTCATTTTATTTCAAACAAATTATTCTACTTAAGTATAGTAATATTTTACTCAAAAAATAGGAAAGTGGTGAAAATGAGCACTCACACTCTTAGCAGATGTTCAACCCCTTGAGAGTCGCATTTTCTTTGCTATCTGATAAGATAACGCCGCCTGTTGTGGAAAGGGGTTGTTTTCATTCATCCAAGAATGCATATAAGACTTGAGATGTTTATGGAATCTACATGATTTTTGTGTCAAATTATAAGCTAATTAGTGATTAAATTTCAATTTATTAGCCTAAAAATGCGATAATTCGATGCACGTCAATATGACGGGCGCGAGACTTAGGGGGTTAAAGTTGGTTCTTCACAAAACGCCTTGTTGCAATCGTTGTACTCGCATTTTGCCATTCTGCGCTTCTTAGATGAACAGAAAGCACAAAATCTGCGTTTGTTTTCCGCACATTTAGCAGCATCTTTTCAACTCGCTTCAACTTTTGCACGTTATAACTGAACATTCGATCAATGGACGACGATCGTAGCAAACTCGAAAAGTAACAAGTGTGCAGCCGTGCTTATCACATTCGGATAACTCATTTTACTAGTTATGAAGGTACTGGGAGTGAAGTGCTGCAAGCACAAATGAACATTTCGAATTCGAAAACCTGGCAGAGGTCGGTAGTCTATTAGACGAATGTTTAGTTATCTCGAGTTAATGCGAATTCTAAAAGAGTTCCAAACAGAAAGCAAAACTAACCTCTTCGGGGGAAGGTTTGTCTTCGAACCGGTTAGCACACACCAGAAAGACGTCTGGAGCAGGTTTGCCGTTTTCAACTTCTGTGTCGTCCGGACTCATCACCGAGTGATGAAAGGCACTCATTAGCTCTTGATGATTCTCCGTCTTCAGAACGTAGGTCTTCTTCTTCGAACTCGTGGCGATGGCTAGAGGGATTTTGTTATTGTACAAGTGTTTCACCAATCTTTCCGCACCTAAAACACAAACGTATCCAAGTTAGGTGTCTGCAAAATTAATAGGAAAAAGACCAGAGTTTTCTTTGCTCAACTTCTTCGTATGAACAAAAATATGTCACTTATGACATAATCAGGGTAATCAGCAGTGGTGTAGCAAGGGTGATTGGCGTCCGGGCATATTTTTTCGTTCCTCCCCAGTCTCATCAGTTGCCTAGTAATGGTAAATGGTGTCACTGGCATTGCATTTTCCTTCCCCCTCATCACATTTGACTTTAAAAAGTGAACTTATGTTTTGCTTCCATGGCGCCCTCTAACACTGGCGCCAGACCCCCTTGTCCACACCTCGTTACGCCACTGGTAATCAGAAAAAGAGTCACCCCCGTCATGTCAAGCATCTGAAGTATACCGAATGACAGTCGTCGCGGCTTTAATCGGCAACTTAGGGTGGAATTCTAGTAGCCCACACCGGCCAAGGCCCTTATTAGGGATTTGAAAAACATACCGGTTTTAACCGAAAACCATTTTTTAGTTTTGGTTAACCGGTTATTATCTTTGTTCCCGTTATGGATTTTTTTCATTAGAATGGTCTTCCCGTAATGGTCTTTTTTCATTAGATTGAGTTTCAACCATCTTAGTTTTATTGTAATTGCAAAATTTTAAGAGATTCGATCAAATTTTACAACAGTTCTGAATTTTAAATCCATCAAAATTCCTGAATCTCTGCACTACACCAGCGGGAGGACGTTCGACCACCAAGTATGATTTAAGGTGCAGCAACACCATACACGGCGGATCTTCAGTGAAGTCGGGTTTTGAACCTGGAACCCTCCGGTCCCGATGCCGTGACCTTATCACTAGGCTACCGTGGCCACCCTAAATATTACTTAATGGCAAATTTTTTTTTACGAGTCTTATTAAATTAATTGATCAAACACAAAAATGTCTCGACTATTTGATGCCGCGAGCATAACGATGAATTCGGTTATCGAGGAAAGGATGCCAAAACAGGCCTGGTGCATAAAACCTCCAAGTGCTTATCCTTCGATTTCCGCGTGGAGTAAACAAGTAGTGTTCCTTAAACATCGATAGACTATCGAAGCCAAAACGATAATATCAGGTATTCGGAACTATCGACTGAAACAATTGATAGTATGGACTTTCTCAAAACTATCGATAGTTTTCTCCCGGGCAATACTATCGATAGGCGCATTTTCAGTCGATAGTTTTAAAACTATAGATTGGAAGACCACCTATTGATAATATCGCCGGGGAGAAAACTATTGATACTTCAGTCGATAGTTTTCCCAAACTATCGACTGCACTATCGATAGTTGAACTATGGGTGTTTAAGGAACACTAAAAACCAGTCTATTTTCTGCTGCACCTCGCGATTTTCGCATGCTATTGTGTATACTTAGTGCTATTATAGAGTTGAAACATATTAATAAGGCTTTGTATATGAATAACGATTCTCTTCGTTTCAACGGTATTTGAACATGTTTGCAAACATTACCGCTAAATAGAGATTCTAAAAACGGCACTCAGAGGGTTAAAGTGTTAATTGACTTCAAATCGTTCCATTTTGATTATCTAACTACTAAAACATCAGAATACTTCAGGGAATTGGAAAGAGATTAAATGAAAGCAAAGAATCAAACACTTCACCTGGTTTAAGTTTGCAGTCCAAGAGCTCTTGTCGGGTCTGCTCGAAAAACTCATTCTTTGAAATTTCCATAAACTTGTCTACCGATATTGGCAAATCATACCTCCGTATTATAAAATCCACAGCTTCTCTTGCGGGTCTTCCCATGAACTGTGCTCTGTCTGACAAATCTAATTCCTTACCAAATTTTTTCAAGATGGATGCATATAGTGTGGTAGATACCATTTCAGTATCTGAAACAAACCTAGATTATAATTTTTATACTTCACAAAAATCACAGAAAAAAGACAAAGCAGTTGCTTCGCTTCATGAAACTTAATTACTAAAGAAATCAGTTTTGCAATAATTAGTGGAGGCATGCAAGTGCTGAAAGAATTTCAAGAACTAATACAATAAAAATGTACCTCTTTACTTTCCCTGAATGCCTTACAATATCGTGAAGATAGAATAGCAATATTGTAAGGCATCTTGTGCTATTAGCGCCGCGTATATGAACAGAAAATATTGTAATCTCCAACTCATACGACCTCTGGATTATGAAGAATCTCCACGAGTCCAAAAGAAACATTTTTGGAACTATGTCGGCTGTGTACACAAAATCTAGAACAGTGGGCCCACGCCCCACAGGGGGGTCAATTTGATTGTCAAAGGGGACAATTAGAAAATGGACTCATCTAGAGTTTAAAAGCAACCGTCTACCGCGATTTAACTAGTACATATAAATCGTCAGTTCAAAACGGACCATTTTTCTTTAGGTTCCACTCCATGAATAATTTTCAAAAATATATATAAAAAGTTTTTAATTCTTACAAACTTAAAAAAAATGGCGAACTTATGAAAATTTATTATTATTAAAATTTTGTAGTACTTTAATTTCAGTTCTCCATTTTATGTTTTGAAAATTTACTTACTATTTTTCTCAACACTTAATAGTTCTTCCTAAAACCTATCATTTAAGTTTCTTCGGATAACAATTTATTTTTGGAATATAAAAATTATGTATATGTCACATAGGGGGCATAATAATTTCTAAAAGACTTGGGTGGGGCATGGCACAAAAAAATTTTTCGAAACACTGAGCTGGAAGGATGAAATTTGAAATATGGTTTATACACCAAAACTGCAGATTTTTATCGAACTCTGGACAAAATTTGTCTACGGGAAGTCTGTCTGTCCTTTAGTATGCATGTGAACACGATAATTACGAAATATTGCGACTAGGTGGATGAAATTTAGCATATGGCATTATCACCGGAATTGCGGATGCTTGTCAAATTTTGAATATGAAATGCCTGACTGTCGGTCTTTCTTTTCGAGAGTTTCTGAACGCGATAACTAGCAAACGCAGTACACGAATTTAGCATGCCATCTTAGGAGCTGTCCATAAATGATGTCACACATTTTTTCAATATTTTTGACCCCCTCACCCATTTGTCACCCTTTACCATACCCCCTCCCCCCCCCCTTGTCACAAGTCACGCTATATTACATAAACATATACTTGCAGTTCAGAAACAAAGCACTACGTTATAGATCATATATCGGATTTTATTTTTAACCTTTAACTATGTGTTTTAATGACATTTGTAAGCATAACAATAATAATGATTATCTGTGTACTTATTTGTATAAAATAAGATTAAAGTTTACAACAAAAAAACTAATTAATATACAATAGTAATAAAATATTAATATAAAAGAGCAATTGTAAACAGTATTTTGGAATTTGAAATGAAATTTGATATATTTTGCTTTAAATCTTATCCTTACTTTATGAACACAAAATACTCTTAAACAGATTTAATTTTGTTTAAAAAAAGTGCCTCAATAAGATCAACCTGTTTGTGTCACTACCAATTCTACCACTCACACAGGTGGGGCGATATATCTTTTGTTGGACATTTGAAGGGTGTGACAGGGGGAGGTTTGCTTCTAATGGTGAAGATTTTCTGCTGCTACCATGTTCTCAGAACCTACCCTGAATGCCTTTTTCAAAAAGAAAGGAATATAAGTGAAAAAAATCACATGAAATTTGGTTTAGCCCCGATTAAAAAGTACCCTCAAATTCTGGTAATTTCAAAATAACTTCAAAATTTAATCTGCGGATTTTAAATGCTTTTATTTTAACCAAAATGTGTGATGTCACACTTCTTGTTACCCCCTCCCTCTCCCTCGTCACAAACTGTCACAATTTCACGAACACCCTCCCCCCTCCAAGCGTGACATCATTTGTGGACGGCCCGTTAACACTAAAATTGTAGATCAGTTTCAAATTATGCTCTTTATAGTTCAAAGCAGCGTTTCCCAACCAGTTTTGCTCCATGCCCCATCTGTTTCGAAAATTCTTATGCCCTCTATGCAAATTATACATTGAAAAATTGGATTGTTCACCGAAAAAGCTTAAATGATGGGTTTTATGAAGAAGTCACCAGGATGTTGTTGAGTAACACAGCAAGAGAATTTTCAAATCAAAATAATGAAAAACTGAAATTCAAGTACGAAATAATTTTAATAATAAATTTTCGTAAAGGTCACCATTTATTTAAAAAAAGTTTGCAGGGATTAAAACCTTTATATTTTTGAAAATATTTCAGCGAGTGGATCCTAATGAGAAATGTGCCGTTTTGATCGGGCAGTTTATATATACTAGGCAAAGGGAAGAGGTACCGTTCCAAAATACATAATCGATTCTCTACGCCATGTGATGAAATTAAACACTAAAAATGCCATATTGTGGGAGAAGGCGAAGGAAAAACGCTCCTGCAAGTTTGGTTCAAATTTTCTTACTCTTGAAATTCAGGAAATTTAACATTCGCTCTTAACGCTAATTACAGCCGGAATACACGAAGCGACTCACAAAGACGAGTTCCGGATATAGCCGGTAGTATTCATTCGAAAATTAATCTATGCATTGAAAATAATTATGCAAAACCAAATGGTCACTAACCCAGCCTCAACTACTGAACCGATTTCGATATTTTTTAAAATTTCGTATGGAAGCTTATGATGCCTAGATATATCATCAGGTGTCGCCTGTCCCCCTCTTCTATTCGAGATATATCGACAAATAAAACTTTGGTAGAGTCCCTCAACCTTTACAACAGCCAAGTTGTGAGTATAGCCTCAAGCCATTAATATCACCGGAGAAGAGCTGGTAACCGAAGGCGGCTAGTTAATAATTAATATATATTAAGCTTTAATTATAATTGTTTATGAAGAAATCGGACATTATCAGGAAATTTATGTGCAGCATAGGATGGCTAATCTGATTATGCCGATAGATTCTCACAGAAGGACGTGCTTGGTAAGTACAGAATAAGTTAATCGAAAAATGTAGAACCATTTGTCAGAGACTTGTCTGATATTCCGTCTCAATATCGTATCCATTGCATCTTGATTTTCATATAAAAACATCGATATTGACAACACTAAGATTCTATTCAACCTCTGTTTGTGTATTTGAAAGATTTAGAGAAAAATACCAATGCAAAAAGCTGCAAATGCCCTCAACCCTTCTGTTTTATTGCAAGAAATCGCAGGCACTCTGCATATAAAAGATTTTCTAGTACCTTTTCTGTTGCGTCAAAATTAGAAGCAGCTTCTTGATATGCACTATTCCCGATATATTTAAATAGCAGCTCATCCAAATTAGTTAAAGCATCATATATATTCCAATAGTTTTTAAATTTTTGTCCTTCCTTATGTCCATCTTTTCAGCTCACTACGTCAATAGATAGGATTGCCATACGTCCCTCATATACGAGATACTCACCGCTTTTCTCTACCCAGTCGCGGTTTACTCTATTTGTCCCCTTTTCTCCCTAAACTCAGCCAAGTTCCTGAATGGGAAGTAACAGAACGTACAATTTCATATTTACATTTAAAAAATATCGACATTGGCAAAACTAAGTTTCTATGCAACCTCTGTTTGTATATCTGAAAGATTTAGAAAAAAAATATTAACCAAAAGGACAATGCAACTATGAAATTGAGCGTGGAAGAGAAATGTAGAGTTTTTGAGGATACTAAGTATATTGATCGGAAGTCGTGTTTAATAAAACTATGCAAATACGTTTTTGCCATTGCAGCCCACAATGCAAATGCGGAGAGAATTTTCCCTAATATCAACTCAATGGTGAGGAAGAAGAAAAGTGTCTGTGGAGATAACTGAAGAAATTTTGATTTATTATAGTTTAAATATGACTTGCGCCCAATTTTATAATTCTGTAAAGAAAGAAAATGTTATAATCAAGTACAATCAACTTTAAAATTTGACTAGGCTAAAAAGGCTTAGTCTTGAAACTTTGTTACTCTACGTGTTCATTTTATTAGATTTCTTAAAGTTTGATTTTTTTTATCGGAGTAAGATAAAACATTACCTACCCACTTTTTTCATTATTTATTTAGCACTTAAACTTCCCGTATTAATGCTTAGAAACTATGGAAACCCTATTAATAGTCTTTGAAAATTGCACCTAGTGTACTAATAAAAAATTCAAATATGCGCACGTTTTTACAGGGATTTGGCGAAAATATATTTCGCGTTTTATGTTTATCTACAGACTTTTATACATGAAATCCTGACACGCTTGCATTAAAGTTTATAATTATATTTACAAAATTTCATTAAAGTACAATTAAGTACAGAGGATCGTATGTCTCCGATGACTAATAACTTATATTTAATCTTTTCTTTCTCAGAAACTAATTAGATGCACATTCTTCGCAGTTTATTTTTGGAATTTCACTGCTACAAAGATCATTCATGCAATTAGAAGTAAAAAAATACTCAGTATAATCTCAGTAAAAGGATTTGAGAAGTTTGAAAAGCAAATTGCGATATGCGAGTTTGGTATCTCACGTCCAATTACGGTCTATCTTACGGATTACAGATAGTTAATCTTAAGATAACGAGATATTTTCACTTGTGAATACGTCGAAATTTTTCTAAATAAAAGAAACACTTCCCCCACCAACAAAGCATACTTAATAAGATTAAACTTTTATGCTTAAAGATACAATAGAGATTGCAAATTTAGGAAAAAAAATCGTTTCATCATTTTAAAAAATTACGTTTTAATTCTTGACAGCACTCTTCAAATAAAACTGTGCTTATGTTGTTTTGTTCTTAAAGTCAGTCAACTTTGAAGATGTTTTGAATGCAGAGATTTAATTTCGTCAAAACAGTGATCCTTTGAATTCTTACATTCGATTGTCTTTTAAACTTCTAGCGGGCGAGCGTATGCAAGAGATACTTGCATTGTGCATCGTATTAGATGTTTACATCGTTCTTATAAATTTAAGTGCAATTTTTATCTATAAAATCTTTGTTTACTATTAAGCAAATAAATACAGATAACAAATAAAAGTTGCATTTATTTTTGCAAAACAATACCATAAAAATATGTAATACGATGCACGATATGTCGTAAAATTTGCGCAGGCGCGCTCGCTGGAAGGTTAATCTTTCTTCGAACAAAAGTAAATTTGAAGGAATCTCGAGAAATGCAATTATTTGTTCATTTCATCGATTTAATACAAAATCTAAATCATACCACTTGCAACAATTAATCCTTTGCCCCCCCCAAATCCAATTAGTTGTGTATTGTACTTTGCTTGCCTCATTCGCAGATTGAGTTCCTTATAAGGCTATACAATCAGTGGCGGATTTAGACAATATGAGGCCCTAGGCGCAAAATTATTTTGAGGCCCCCCCTCCCAAGAAAACTTTATTGATTATAAAAATGTAACGTAAAATAACTTATTTATGCTTTTAATTTTTTGTCTTCGTTATCCAATTTGAATTTATATAATTTAATATTTTTAATAATTTATAAAAATATAATTATTAAAGTATTATTATAAAAATAATATTTTCTATTATTTTTTACTTCTTTTATAAATATACTAGCAGTTCGCGCACGGCGTTGCCCGTGGAATCAGGAATTCAACAAAATGAGAAAAAAAAACGTATACTGCGCTCTGCACCGTCGGCCAATCAAAATTGCCAGCAACGTCCGAAGAAGTGCCGCGCTTGTTAGAGGAAAAATATCTTTCAACTGACCAGGGAAAAATTATTTAAAAAAAACGGGAAAAGATATTTTAAACATTCTTGTTTTAAATCCGACAGAACCGTTGCAGTCATAAGCTGAAAAAAATTGAAAACAATAGTGTTATTAGAACGCTGGATGTTGCAAATTTAAAAACAAAAATAAAATTTAGATCACAAAACTTACTACTTTTAAAAAATTTCTCAAAATTCAGTAAATTACGTTAGAAATTCAAAACTAACTTCATTAGAACGGAAATCGTGTGCTCTTTTCGATGGTGTGTCTATTTTTTTCGTACAATTATTCAAAACCATTCTATCGAGAAATGAGTGCGAAAAATCAATCAAAACAACACAAAACATTAAATGAAAAAATTCTAGATTAAATTTTAAAATTCCGTCTTGTAGGTGCATTGAGTCACCATTACGATTACCTGTGTGCCAAATCTCATGGCTGTAAGTGCGATAGATTCGTCTGGACATCACGCGCACACACACACACATTGCTTTTAAAAGTATAGATATATACATTATTTAAATAGATCAAGAAATCTTTTTTTAATTAAAACAGAGATTTTTTTGTTTGAAATTTAAAATAACTAAGTGACAGTGATATCTTTCGGTCTTTGATTCTATCTAGATGGGTAGGACATCGCAGTATCCAAGTATTCAAATTTTATATTAAACATGAACCAAGTTTCAAAATTGTTTTTAATAAATATAGTTTTTGTTTTCTTCACTTAAATTTAATAAAGTTAACTTATTCATTTAAAAAATGGCGAATGAGCTCGTAAATCATCAATTTATCTTTATGAACTAGAATGAATTTTACCATAAACTGAGAACCATTTTATATCCATCTAAGTTTGGAGCTGGAATAAGCAGTGCCTACTCTTTTGTCCCAAAGGATAGAATGGTATATTCTAATAACAATACGGGCAAAAAAGAGGGAAACCATAGAATTACTCTCCCGAAAAATTTTAAAAACAGTATTTTAAGGTAAATTAAAATCATTATTTAAAAAATTATATAATTTAAACTCTACAAAGTAAATCATTAAAATTGTTTTTACTGTTCCTTTCTTTTAAAATGTTCTTTAAAAAAATGAGAATGGGAATTCTAAAACAAAGCAATATGTTTCATATATAATATGACTAATCAAAAGTGTACCATGAAAAATTTGTTTACTAATTCAGTTTATTCACACATTTTCTGATAAAAAAAATATAATTAAATAAACATTCTTCAATGGTAATAAAACAAATTACAGTGTTAAAGCGTAACAAAAACTGAAATTAAACTTTAGAAGGAGATACAAAAATAATTATTATATTAGTAGCAGCAATGAAATGCTACTTTTGAAATTCAGAGTAAAAGTTTATGAACGCAGAAACAGGTGTGGAAAGACATAAAATTACTAAAAAGTCACTTTTCTTGCTTTTAATTTTGAGAATTTGTCTATCATTTTTTCATAATCCAATTCCTGTACTACATCATTTTCAATAAATAAAAGCGACAGTTCATTTAAATGCGGTTGGCTCATACTATTCCTCAAATAGTTCTTGACGCGTTTCAGAACTGAAAGCAATCTCTCTCCTCTTGCATTACAAATTGGTAGAGTAAGAAAAATTTTTAAAATTGTTTCCACATTGGGAAATGTTGATTGTAGACCATCTTTAATCAATTTGTACATATGCATTGGATTTGTTACTTTTTCATTTTTTGTGTATTATATAAAATGTTTCACTTCGTCCTTGAAATAATGTGCTTCGATATCATCAGCATATTTTGTGGTTAAGTTTGTCACGCAAGTTTCAAAGGCTTTTTCTTCTAATTTGCAGTCAAAAAAAATTTGAAAGTCATTTAGAATATTGTTATAGGTAGTGCTTCTTTGCGTAAGTTCTGCGATAAGAACATCACATATCACATTATAAACATTTATTATGAATGATTGTTTTTCTTCATGACAAGCTTCTCCACCCTTATTTTCATCAAAGTGGTATTTTCTTTTTCTTCTTTCCTTATATTGCCTATTATCTGTCATTAAATTGGCTTCAGCTTCAATGTCTTGAAAATTTTTTCTCACTTCGTTAATAAATTCAGTTAAAGATTTAAGAAGGGATGAGCCTTTAAGTAAGTTTGCTTGAGTATCTTGCAAATATTTGCTGACCGAATTTATTCTTTGCAGAAGTTTGTCCCAAATCACTGTCAGTAATGCGGTTTCATACTCATCGAATTTTCTTGCAAGTGATTTAGCCTCTAACTTATAAACTGGTTTTTCATTTGCGTATTCACCTATTTCAATTAAAGATTTTTGAATTTCTTTATAATTCAGATTCAGTGCTGCAACTGCATCGGCTCTGGCAGACCATCTGGTATCGCTTATCCGTTTCACGTTTTTTATGTCACTATCCTGTAGATTTTTTTTGCAGAAAATTCGAACGTCTTGTCGATGAAGAAAAAAATACATATACCTTTTGAATAAAATCAAAATAACTCACAGCGGGTGTGCAAGCTTCCGCTGCACAGTTTCCAATTAAATTTAGAGTGTGGCTAGCACATGGAACGTAAGTAGCTGTTTTACAATGCTCTTTCAATTTGGCTTGTAAACCAGTGTATCTGCCCGACATGTTAGAAGTATTGTCATATGTTTGGCCTCTGCAGTTTTTTAATTCAATTGAATAATTTCTTAAATTTTCTAATACTACATTTTCTAGATAAGCAGAATCGTGACTTTCTATTGGAATGAATCCAAAAAATCTTTCCTTTATATCTCCTTTTTCGTCAACAAATCTTAAAATGAATGTCAACTGATCTATATGTGTAACGTCAGGTGTAGAGTCAACGATTATGGAATAGTACATGGCTTCCTTAACTTCAGAAATTAAATGCTGTTTTACCTCATTTGCCATTAGAGCTATGAATTCATCACAAACAAAATGTGATAAATAACTCACATTTCCCGAACCTGCATTGTCGTATCTTTCTAAGTGATTCTTTAAGAAACTATCAAATTCAGAAAGATACTGAATGCAGCTGAAGAAGTTGCCTCTTCGTTTGGAATCAACATTTTCCCTGTGTCCTCGAAATGCAATGCCCAAAATAGACAATAATTTCACAGTGGCAACAATTCATTTCAGGTCTTCTCACCAGTAATTTTGTTGCCCATGCAGTTGTTTGGCTAGCTGAGTATCAATGCGTCCCAAAATCACCGAACGCTTCTTCAAAGCAAACATTGCTTCGATATGAAAATGAGAAGATTCGCGCTCTTTTAGAGATCGTGCCAAATTCTTCCAATCGTTGTAACCTGTTATAAATTTTGTTTGATTATTTGACGTAGAAAACAATTCGCACACAAAACAATATATACATTTAGTTGTCTCTGAAAATTTTAGCCATTCGCGAAATTCCTTTTTTCCATTAGCTTTGAAACAGTAGAAATTAGATTCTGATATATTTCTATAATATATCTTGTTTCGGTCAGTATACTCAACTTTAAGATTTTTAATATTTCCTACATTTGATGGCCTATTTAATAAATAATGATCTCTTGCAGCACCAGATATAGAATGGGGCCATAGAGCAATATCATTAGGAAAATTATCAGAGACATTTACGTTTTCTATTATTTTAGAATCATCAGAGGCGTCCAAGTGTTTAATATTGCATCCGTCAATCTTCGAAGTTATATTTTCCACCTGAAATTCTTCTTAATTTCTAACTTCTACGTTCACGGTTTCTGCTTCAGTGTCTGGATGCAAAGTACTTTTATCTTCATGAAGGGGAGTTGAACTTTCTTCTGTATTAGAAGTTGACTGTACCACAAAAGCAGCTAAAAATTTTCTTTGTTTTTCTGTACTTTTTTCTTTCTCTTTTTGTTTTTTACGCTTTTCAGCACCTGACTGAAATCTTTTCTTCTTGTTTCCTGGATTGATATTGAGAAAGGACTATATAAATAAGGTTTCCATAAGCATAAAATAATCATCATTCAGCTCACAAATTTTAACTTTTGAGATAAAAAAAAATCGAAATACTCAAGTATCAGTAAACCCTGCCTTAAAAAAACTAAAAATCATAGAAAACTAAAAAAACTTACATACATATTTTAGATATATGATTTAAATTTAAAGGCACCGCTTTAACCAAACTAATTTTTATATTTATTCAGTTTTGTTACTGGATTATGAATAATTAGGGCTATTAAATAATCATTCATTTTTAAAAGCAATTTCAGCGATTATCACGTATACAAGTATGAATAAACTAATGTAGGAGAGAATCAGATTGCTGATTCAGTGCTGGGAATACTGAATAATTGTTATATAGAGTATATTGTTGATCCAGTATGCAGTACGACCAGAAAAAGAAACTACTCCGGCAACATTTCTTTTGACGTTTTCTGCGATAAAGCATCGATTTATTTGAATGTTGAGCACGGATGGATTAGAGATGATCAATATGAAATCTTACTTCTTTCATTCAGATGGAAAATGTTGTCAATGTATTTTAAATTTAATAAATTTAGCAAAAGGAAGATGAAAAGAAAATATTAGCCATACACTTAAAAAAAACCAACTTTCAAGGCCGTAATAGAAGAAAGTTTTACAAACTTACAATATAACTTTTAAATGTTTTTCCCTTGCTGTTTTAAGTGTTTTTAATGTACTTTTATTTCTATAATGTTTATATTAAAACGACATTACCCACAGTTTTATTTTGTAATTATTTCTTTGTTCGTTCGATAAAACATTCAGATTTGAATTTTTTAATCATGTATCTTGCTTCAATTAGGTATTATTGTTTTTACATAACATATTTATAACAAGCAAATAAAATAACAATGATAAACTTAAACCTTAAAATTAAATGAATAAAATTTGAAAGAAAAATATATAACCAAAGTTTCCGGAATTCGCGAATGCAACCAAGAAAACAATGAACAAACAATAAAATCATCAAGAATCAAAATAAAAATTATTAAGAAATAAAGATTGAACAAAGTAAAGGATTAAAAAAAATCCACCAGATGAACTTTCTCAAGGCGTCACTCAACCTAAGTGGATTCAAAATAAAATACAACAGGAATGCTTTTCTGCTTTCCTGTTGTCTTTTATTTTGAACCAATCTTTCTTTAATAATTTTTATTTTGTTTTTTGATGGTTTTATTATATTTATAATAAAAATTAATATAATATAAATTAACGTATTTATTATAATAATGAATCATAAAATACCGGTTATAATAGCGAGCAAACATAACTTAGCGTTAGACAAATTTTATAAATTTCTATGCAAGTGCTTTAACTTTTTTATAATTTAAAAATCAACTTTATTTAAAAACATAATTTACGAAATC
>BGPR01030718.1:0-18485 GCA_013235015.1 Araneus ventricosus
ATCCTGTTCCTCTCATCAAAATTCCTCTTCAAAAATCAATCCTCTTATCAAAATTTTGTGATGGAGAGGAAAAGGAAAATTTTAAAAAACTGAGAGTGGATTGTTATATAGATGGGGTATAAACCACACCCTTAATTAAAGAAGGTGTCATCTCATTACATAGTAAATGTGAAGCAGAAGCGTAAGGCGTGATCCGCAGCCAACGTGTGAAAATATAATAAATATAGCAAGAATATGGGGGTTTACATTATAAAACAATATAAACATATTTGTATCTCAAAGTAATTGTTTTTCTGCTAGAAAATCGAAAATGTGTTGTGATGGGATTATCTGAAAATACATGACCATAAATAGGTTTCAGATTACATAACTCCGTATAATTACAGTGTCTATGTGCAGTGCATGCCATAAAAAATGGTAATTCTTCTGACTACATATAATTTGATTACGCACTTTCCCTTAATCGTTTGATACTTACTTGAACAGTTTCTTCAGTTTTTTCCAAGTCTGTAAGTTTTATTATACTTGTTGGCACGCAAGAATACTTGTCTTTTCTCAGTAATTACAAAAAAATATCCATTTCTTCCTTTTTAAGTGATTTAAATAGTGACTAAGTATTTGAACAAAAGTTTCTAGCAATTCAATTCATTAACTTTGTTAAGAACTTCTTTTAACATATAAATACAAGACTGAGCAATTTGAATTTAGAGGTGGATTCATTCATTATGCTTCATTTGGTTAATTAAGCAGCAACCAATAATTTACATCTTGAAAAAATGAAAAATGCGAAACACCTGAAGTTAAGTGCCTGAAAGTTAAGAATAGTTGTTTCATTAAAGACCGTCGCTGTTTCTTTTCTAGTACCTTTTCTTTCA
The DNA here is from genome assembly GCA_013235015.1 of Araneus ventricosus. Taxonomy (NCBI): domain Eukaryota; kingdom Metazoa; phylum Arthropoda; class Arachnida; order Araneae; family Araneidae; genus Araneus; species Araneus ventricosus. The sequence continues at coordinate 876 of BGPR01030718.1, forward strand.
TTTCTAATGGTTTTACTGTTTTCTGCAGCAAAAAAATTCACAAGTATCGATCAGGCACTAGACTGGAGTAAAAGGTTAAAGTCATTTTCTTTTTCATTTATTAGCCAATTTTAACTTTAATTTGCTCTAGGAAACATAGAACATTACTTAGTCTCAAAAGTGAGGATGCAGATCAGTAGTAACGATATCTTTTGAAGAAAAAATAAAAATTATGCTATATCTGCAGGGAAAACAAGGGTTTATTTCAATAACAGTAAAATTAAACTATAATTCAAAATGAAATGTATCACTCAATTATAAATATTGAATTATAAAACTAGCTTAATATAAGATAACATACATTTTACATCGCAAAGAAAGCATGAAGACAGAAATAAAGTTAAAAAAATGATAAGTTTTACAGAAGTCTTTAATTAAAATTGTTATAATTATTGCCTTATTTACTGCTTTAATTCTTGATGGTATGGCATCCAGTTTATTTTGAGCAAAAAAAGATTGTATTTTCTGCTACTCCTCTAAAACGACTCTTTTGAGATCAGTTTTAGTTTCGATGCTTTTCTGTCTGGAAACAGCTTAGTACCCCACCCAGTTACCCATATTAACCTCACTGAGAATTTTTGGGTTTGATTGAATTGTTAATAAGAAAATTAACAATTCAATCAAACCCAAAAATTCTCAGTGATGTTAATATGGGTAACTGGGTGGGGTACTAAGCCGTTTCCAGACATTATATACAGCCAACCCTGTCGAGCATTAGTTTTGGGATAATTATCTTATTGAAAGATTTATGGTATCTGGAGTCTTAATTTAGAGGCACCTTTACCCTTCAAAATATCCAGATAGCAATATCGATTAATTATTCTCCTTTTATAAATAAATCTCGGACTCTCATAATATAAAGTTCACCCATTATTATCTATATATATAAAACTCAACATATGTATGTTAGTTCCACCATCACTTCCAAACGGCTAACGGAAACTTAGTACTCATGTTCCTTATGAACCCACTTGAAGTATGGGAGGGGTAAATAAGCCGTAAAACAGTCCTCAGGGTAGGGTGGGGCAAAGTCTCCAAAATTCTTGTAGCAAATAGGCCGATTGACTCGCTTGGTGATTTCGGCAGCTTGGGCGATTTTGATAAAATTTGGTACCAGGTTTGGCTCCAAGAAAATATCGCTAAAGGTATATTTATGATTACAAACAGTATTATTACATACAGGTTTTACTGTATAACTTTCGTTTATTTGAAACTTATTTTATGCAGAATGGCAAGAAACTGATAGTTGTTAAATATTATTGAACGAAGAAAAATGGATGAATGAAATTAAAAGTTTATGGAGATGAATATTTGGTCGACTACCCCATGAATTTATAATTTGAATTACTCAAATTTAAATACGATTGCTACGGATACTGACAAAAGGAAGAGAATTGAATTAGGCTAGAATTTTCTGATTTACTATACGTCATAGTGAAATTAATCTTTATTTTAAGGGAACTGAGATGTTTCGTACTACCAAAATATCGATGTTTGAATTTTATCCTCATGGAATAGGGTACAATTAATCGATTCCGGAAATGAATAATATGAATGGATTCGAAAAATTCCGGAAGCTCATAACTTAAGATTTAAAAATGTAATGAAAAGGATACAATATAATAAAATATCTATTATTTTGCAATTAAATATACAGATTTTGCATTTTTCTCGAAACAACTTTTTTTTTAAAAATTAGGAGCGCACGTAAGAAATGTTTTCATTATTTAGATTTTGAATTTTATATTAAAACTTTATATATAAGTATTATGCATTTACGAAATTTTTTAAATTATTTCTGCGTGGTAGTATATTTTTACGACACTTTTCTTAATGAAAAATATCTTAATTCTTCAGATTTTCAAATTATATGACATTGAATATTTTAAAATAAATTTTCTTTTAGTGCAATAAGATGAAAATAACTTCAATGTTCTCACGAAAACTAAATCGCATATTGTGCTGACTTCGGAATGATTTTATATAAAATCGTTTTTTCTAAGCTTATAAGACATATGTCTAAGAAATAAACTTTCATAAATGAAGTACAGAAGCATAAACATAATTTTTTGTTCAAGAAACAGATCAACTATACATACAAGCATAAAATAAACAAATTCAAAATATTAATAAGAAGAAAGAATAAGACTATACTAGATTCGAAAAAGTATAAAATTAATTATCAGTTTAAGGAATAGCGAGAAAAAGAATTTTGTCATTTGAATGTTTTAAAAGCCAATCAAAATCTTTCGATTCTTGGTCCTAGCAGCGGTGGGTACTAGAAAAAATCACAACACTTTCATTATTCAGCCCAATTATTTGTGACGATATAACCCGTTGTAATCAGTAGTATTCCGAAAATCAGCATGACACATACATACAGCAAACTCAATGCTGAGTATCCGACCTTCACATGTTTATACGACGTATCCGGATGATATAATAACAGAATAACTGAAGTTAATAAATATAGATAATATGAATAAATGCATTAAAATAATTAATTATAAATGATTAATTATACATAATTAATTATAAAATTACACAATTTAGGCCTGAAATATTAAATATTTGTTCGAATAATGAATGCGAAGAAAATTATAAAGAAGTTGAAAACGAGACCTCAATGATTTTAATTAACTTTTTTATACCAATGCTACCTTCCACCGAAAAAAACACCAATAACAAAAGTTGATTTTCACACATATAACTGTTTCAAAGCAATTCTTTGTCAGTTCTGAAGTATAGTGTTTCATGAATCAGTTTCTTTCTAATGTTAGACTTTAGCTGGAATTTATAACCGTCTAAATAGAAGCAATTCACGTTAAAAATATCGAAGAAAAAAGATCACAAACTTATCACTGCCTGTTACAGTTATAACAATATAATGTCCTTATGTTTAGATATAACATAACTTAACACCACTCCATGCCCCTGCAACTTTAACCTTTAAGGCTATTTAAGTAGTGCCGCGGATATGAAGTGGAAGAAAAATCAAAACACCAGAGAGAGTGACCTCTCTTAGATCTTACCGAATTCCTCTCACTGCTGCCGAACTATTAAACGCTACAAAGTTTATAAATGATATCAGGAGCGAGTCATACATATGGACTGCTATTGAGCCTTACATTACTAAATTGTTTAGTATTAGAGAGAATACTGATAAATAAAACTATGAAAATACACAAAATTACACTATTTCACATGAAATAACTGGTCACAAGTAATACCTATATGCAATGGAAAAACGTTGCATATAGGTATGAGTTTTGACTAGTTAGCGAACTTTACGAGAAAATAGTGAGATTTGAGCAGATGCTGATGATAGTTTTGTTGATGTCATGACACATAACAAAAATAAATGTTGATCCTTTTAGTTTAATTTAGATTAATTTTCGTAATTCTCTTGAAGGTAACGCTCTTCCATTTTCTATCTATACTTTTATAAGCTTTTTCCTTTTAGTCTTTCAACGTTGGCCGTCACCAAACACCTTATTTTTTAACCCCTTAAGTGGTATGCCCGGAAATTTTCCTTGCATCGAATTACCACAATTTTAGACTTAAAAACTAAAACAAAGTCATTCACAGACCTTATAATTTGATGCAAAAATTACGTGGGATACATAAACATTTAAACTGTCCTTTAGGTTCTTAAATGAGTTAAAATGACATCGAATTTCCAAAATAGAAAGTGTCATTTAATTAGATAGTTGAGAAAAACAAACCACTTAAGGGACTAAACCCTTCTTATACAGCCACGTGTCTGACTCGATTCACAAATGAAATGAAGTCAAAGGAGCAATTGACTTTCAAGACGAAACCACTTGGTCGCAATTAAGTATATAAGGTATAATTTGCTTTCTTATAAGAATTGGAATAACAATAAATGTTCTAAGTAGGATTTGTCAATAACTTTATGCCAAATGAAGAAAAACAAACTAATCATTTCCAAAATACAAAGGAAGGACGAATTATAGTAATTGATTGTTTGTATTCCAAGAACCATCATCAGTCAAATAAAAATCCAATATTTAAAATCAACTTCCAATGTTTCTGCCTTCCGGCTCTAAACAAAACAGCATTATTTTAGTATCCTGAATCTCAACTATTCCCCGAACTAATAAAATCAATGCTTTTGCAAAACACTGAAAATTCAAACAGAAAGCCAATAAAGCATTCGAGTTTACTAAGGACAAAAATAATGACTAAAAATAATAATGCATAAATATAGGAAATACTGAACGCAAACAAGAAATAAAAATATAAAAAGATAAAGCAAATCTTCCAGGAAGAAAAAAAACCACTCACTGGTGAAAACATAACGTAGTTGGAGACACAAGTATCTGCAAAACCCTCACCCCTGATGGTACCATCATTAGCTAGTGGGTGCAGGGTACAAGAAGCAGACGTCTAATGAAGTTCAAGTATTTTTTTAAATGCCTTCCTCGTAAAATATAAATCCTTCAATACGTATTTTTTATTGTAGAATTTTAAGATTAATCACCGTAAGAGATCACCGTGATCTGAAAACTTGAATTTTTTTCTCTCAATATTTCTAATATAATCTTTTTCTTTAATAATATGGTTCGATAAAAATATTTGCGCTTAAATTCATGCAAAACAGGTTTTTTAGACTGCATTAAATATACAAAAAAAGTGCTTCATTTACCGTCTGCACTGCTTAGTTTCTATAAAATCTTAGCTTGAATTATTAAAGAATTTTCAGAATTTTTTCTCATTAATATATATGAATACTTAGAAAGCACTAAAAATTCTTTAAAGTAAAATTTGTTAAACTTTTACTCAAGCAAACTTAATATTCTAAAAAGCATCTATTCATAAAGTCATATCTTTTTCACTTAACAAGACTTTTTAAACTCGTCTTCCTCAAAGCCTTCCTTTTTAAAAAGTTGTGAAAAAATGATCATGGCCAACATATGCTTTTTTAAGGTGATGTTTTATTTTTATAACAAGAACAGAATACTAGTTGTCAAACTGAGTTCAATTAAGATTATTATATAAAATAAAAACATCTCAGGGATTTCTTGAAAAAAATTGTTTATACGGTGCTCAAAACTACCTTTATTTCTTCTTCATAATAGTGTTTTTGATACAGGACTAAATGTACATTTAGTAGTGGTTTTTAAAGTCTTGGCTTTATGGTTTGGTGTTCACAAATTATTCATTTTTATTTTGTAGTAAATTATAAAAACACAAATTTCGATGAATAAATTTGGTTCAGAATACTTTTACTATCTTTGTGTAGTACAGAATGTTATTGCGTCAATTGCAATTCAGAAGAAATGATATTTTAAATCTTATTTTAAGTTGATTGCTTATCTATTGATTGAAAACTTTATCACAGAATTTTAAGACATTTGTCTGTTTGAAACTGTATATAAAATAGTGTTTAAAAACTGATAATTCTGTTAATTGAGGGAAAAAGAATTTGTCAAAAACTTCTTTTAAAAGCATGTTAAAAACTGCTTTTAATTTTTATGCAGCAAAATCATTTCGTTCTTTCTTGCATGTGTTTTCATCCATTGTTAGAAATAAATATTTTGTACAACTTAAACTCTGCTCTATTATTAATGCCTTTTTTGCAAAGTAAATCCTGTAATTTACTTAAACGGTTTTCAAAACATTATTTAATAGAATTTTGAACTCACTTTGAAATTTCAATAGCAAATGAAATTATCAGTACATTTTATCACAAATATAGATTTGCCATTTGTATTTAGAGGAATGTCTAACTGTGTATAAGATTCGGAGAAATAAAGAAATATCAAAACTGAATGGAAAAACTAATAGGAACCCAAATTATTTGAATTGATTTTTGCATCCGAACTCTCTATCAAATGGAAGACCAATATCGAAAGTCAACCTACCATTTTTCTTCCTTCCAGCTCTAAACAAAATTGGATTATTTTCGCTTTCTCTGTCATGTAGATCCCAGGACTAATAAAATCAGTAATCATGCAAAACACTCGAAATTCCAAAGAAAAAGCCAATAAAGCACGGCTGATTACTTTGCACCAAAAGAATGACAAAAAATAATACAAACAATACAAAAATATAGGAAATACCGAAAGTAAACAAAAAAAGGAAAGAAACACACCACGCCCTGGTGAAAATAGAACGATTTTAGGGAGTGCAGTGGGAAAGGGAAGTAGCTAGACAGCCCTCGCCACTGATGGCAACATCATTAGCAGGTGGGTGCAGGGTACAGGGGGCAGCCGTCTAATCAACTGAGAAAGCAGCATTCCGGAAATGAAGCTGGAATGAGTGTTTCTAAGATGAAACGTGTATAGCTTTATCGAATTTCCCATCTCTTGTAATGATGCTTTAGAGAGCTGTGTATAACGTATACAAAGGGCGAAAAGTGCTTTCTAACTTTATGAGGGACTTTTAGAAACTGGCGCCTTGTATGGATGCCATATGTGTATGTGCGGTTTCCATTAAAGTATCGTGTAGTTATGGAAGTTTATTTTTCTTGTGGGGATATATGGGAATGGTCTATTTTGGAGTGATTTCGTAAATTTGTCTGGAATGTCTTAGTTATAAAGGGAATTGCTTTTAGAAATTTCGCATTTTGCTGCTTCAGAGGCGTGAGATAGTGTTTCACTTCTAGTAAAGTTTTATAAATATACGTATTTTCTGTAAAATTTTAAATGTATTTGATAGTTTGCAGAACATATAACATTATGGAAATTTTGATATAAAATACATTTTTTGCCAATTTAGAAGAAAAATAAGTTAAACTTTTTTGCACATATTCTTAGACTTATCAGCAATATTTAACCATCAACGCATTTATTAAGACTATCTTTACATAATGCAGACTTCGGTTTTAAGAATGCACTGTAAAATTCTTGCTGCCGGCTGTTTATATCAAGAAAAGCGCTTATTATATTTTTTTGATAAAAATACTCTTATAAATATCTCATGAGAACTTTGTAAATTTTTATAATCTATTTTTCGTATGTTTTATTTAATTTTTGATTGATGAGTTCGATGTACAATAGGGTGGACCCCCCAAAAATTTTTTTCATGTCGTTATACCATGGAAAAGTTGCGAATTGGTGAGAAATTAAACGAGAAAAAAATAAAGGAAATTGATTGACATATTCTGTTCCGCAACGGCCTTGAAAATCGTAAAAATTCACGAAGATCGACAGATTTAAAATTTCTTTCTATCTGTTGATTATAGCATTAACTGTTAAATAATGATCTCCTTAAGAGTACTAAAATTCATTTCATCAAAATCGGTCCAGAATTTCCTGTCGCACGTTCCCTCCAATGTTCCTCCAAAATATGTGAAATTACTTGAATATGCAATTTTTAATACCTAACCCTCATCATAACCTTCCTACATCATTTTGTCGGTGAATTGCAATAGATTGATGTATATGCATCTCAAAAAATTATTTACGTCTAAAAATATATCAACTTCATTTATTTTCTTTGCTTATTGTAACACAATGCAAAACTAAGCTGCTGCAAAATTGTAATAATATTTGTTACTTTAGAACGACTGGAAAGAATGCTGAAAATAATAAAGTAATTAACAGACCTTTAAAGAAACACTTCATATATTAAGACATCGTTACGTCTCTTAAATTTCTTGAATGGTATTTTACTCTTTCTTCTCACCAATTGATTCGTGGAAATCTGATTTTTGGGAAACCCAAACAATACGGGCAATAGAATCGCTTTTGGACATTCACAAACTTTTCGCGATGCTTCTTATAAGCATTGCCCTTAGATCTTGAGAGCTTATACACAAATATGAAGTGAAGCTTTCGTAAATAAATTTCTATAGTCTGATGAATGAGATTTCTCAAAAAAAATCAGGATAACAATGTATGAATCCCTTTTCTTGTTAGAATTTTTTTATTAAACTTACTCTAAGGAAACCTACATTTTTGTCAAAAGATAATTATGAATGGGTTCAATTTTATTCACAGCGGATAATATTTCAAATGATTAAAAATGCTATGAGTATTATTTATGTTGTTTATTGCTGTTCATTTTTTAATATAGGAATCTAAAATGTATTATTATTTTCTGCCTAATGTTTTGTAGGAGGCGTGTAGCTTGGGAGTACAGAAAATTAATTTGGGTATATTTTATAATCTACTAATAAATTCTGATATACGCATAAAGTATCTGGGTGCGCTTCTACCAGTCCCCGGGCATACGCTCGGTTGAAAAACACTGCATCTCAAACGAGCTTAACATATCGCTCAACTGCCTGTGTGTAACATGGAAACGCTATATTCAGATACAACAGACCGAATAGGGAAATGATTTTATCATCACTAAGGTTTCGCAACAGAGGGGAGGAAGTTAAACTGCAAGCATCCATTTGAATAATTTCCGTAGATTAAAAATTGAGTTTCTGTATCCAGAAATTTCTGATCGTTTTCTCTTTGAGACTGACTGCCTTGTCTACTACTTCTCTGATGCGTTTTTCTCATCCATTGTCATGATAAGAATCATATATTCAGCATGGGCAAAACAATGCATTGCATTCTTTTACAGGGTGAGTATATTTAAGTTGGTTTTCAGAAAATAACAAGTTATGTTAATTCCTTTAAACACGTGCTTTGAGCTCTGTGAACTATTTCCTGGTTTTAATATTAACAACTGTGCTTCAGACGACTTCAAAATGTTCTTTTCACCAAAGTAAAGTACCAAGTACCTTGCATGCTATTGTTAACTACATGGAATGTGATAATTGGCTATTATCTCGAATAGCCAACATTCCAATAACTTTGCCTATTTTATGGCAGCTGCAATACATGGAAGAAAAAATTAATCCTTACTATGTACTTTTTCATCAGCATTGGAATTAGGTACGTAACTTCCTTGTTTTCCCGTAAATCAGACATCCAAGAATCAACAGGTGAGAAGAAAGAGTAAATTGCCAAGCAAAAAAATTGTGCAAGAGATGAAAAGATGTTTTAATAGATGAAGTGTTTCTTTAGAGGTCTGTTAATTATTTTCTGCATTCTTGCCATTCGTTCTTAAGTAACAAATAATATTGTAATTTTGTAGCAGCTTAATGTTGCATTGTGTTACAATAAGCAAAGAAAATAATTGAAGTTGATAACTTTTTAGACTTAAATAACTTTTTGTCATGTGTATATATCAATCTGTTGTAATTCACGGACAAAATGATGTAGGAAGGTTATGTTGAGGGTTAGGAACTAAAAATTGCATATTGAAGTAATTTCACATATTTCAGAGGAAAATTGGAGGGGACGTGCCACCAAAAATTCTGGACCGATTTTGATGAAATAAATTTTATTACCCTTAAGAAGAGCAGCTAATGCTATGATAAACAGATACAGAGAAATTTTAAAATTTTAAAGATTATTAAAAAAAATATCGGTTTTTGTGAATTTTTACGATTTTCAAGGCCATTGCGGGGTCGGAAGATATCAGTCAATTTCCTTATTTTAATTTTTTCCTCTTTTAATTTTTCACATATTCGCAACTTTCCCGCAGTATAGCGACATGAAAAAGAAAATTAAATTTTTTTGGCCCATCCTAATTCAGGTGTTCTAATCAAGCTAGCATAATATCAATAAATCGCAGTATTCAAAATTGATTTTTTATATAGGAATTGATATCTTTAACTGAATTTTCCGTATTTTTAATTTTATTTGTATGTTCAGAGAAATTTCATTTGCAAAAGATGAAATAAATTACATTTTTAAAATAAATAGATTTTATAATGAGGAGTGGAAATATGCCTTTTCCCCTTTATATGGCAAAAAAAATTTACCAAATGAAAATATAAATATGTGAATAAGTTATAATCATTAACCAATTTCCAGATCATCAAAACATTTGAAGACAAGAAATATAGGCTATATATTTGTAAAAACATTTAAAAAGATATATACAGTTATGAGAAATAGCAAATAAAAAAGTAATTACTAATCAGTTATTTCAGGAAACAATGATTAGCTTAGAACCTGTGTTAGAACGAGCTTTTATTTTTTTAAGATGAATTATGTAATGATGATGTTATATAAAGTAAGCACAGTTCAGAAAGACTAAGGCAGGGCTAATAAGAACAACAATAAACTGTGACTCAAAATACGGAGTCCGCCCAAACAGCTTCAAATACAGTCATACGGCTACAACATGGAAAGCTAATTTAACTTAGCTAATGAAATTATATATTTTTAAGTGCTTATTTACAGGCAGTTAGCCTTTAAATTTAAAACTTACAAAATCGATTGTGAAGATGAAAAATTTGAACTTATGGAAAATGTTAGGTCTTAGAAACATCGACTATGAAGATAATTGCAATACAATATAAGAAAAGTTCTTTAAATTATGTTTTTCCAATTTTCCAATAGTTCCTGAAAAATTTTAAAGAACCAAAGCGTACCCAAAAAGGCGGACTTATTTATCAGCTAATCAATTGTTATGTTTAAGCTGTATATTCAGGCTAATTAGGTTATTCTTTTACTGCTATCCTGTTAAAAAGTTTGCCAACATACCTATTACTTTCTTTCAAAAATTGCTTAATTGATTTATTGAAAACATTAAGCATTGAAAAGGTTTAAATAGGTATTTGATTATTACCTCTTTGAATAATAAAACGGGTGTTTCGGTAAGTGAATGCGCGACAGAAGCGAAGTTTCTTACGCATTTCTATATAATTAAATGTATAATAGTAGAATCTCACTCACTTTCTGTGTGTTTCTCTTTCCTTCACTTCCCTCCCCCAAATAAAACAAAAAATTAAGAATTATATAATTATGTATTTATAATAATGTTAATAAGTACAAATATATATAAACTCATTATTTATTTATAATTTATGACTAAAACAGACAAAAAATATAAGACAAACAAGCAGTTATTAAATAAATTACAGTCAGACCTCTATTTAACGAAGTCGCTGAATCCCGTAAAAAAGTTCGTTATATAGAAAATTCGTTAAATAGAGATTCACCTTTTAAAATATTTTAAACTACACAAAACAGATTTTAAATTCATAAACACTAAATATTACCGAAAAAGTAATTAATCACACCTTTATTTTGTAAATTAATATATATTTGTTTTATATATTTTACCCATCAAAAAGAAATCTGCAAGGAAAACAAGAATAAAACAAAACATTTTCCGGGAATACACTGTATTTTCAAATAAAAAAATAATTTTATATTAAAATTAATGAATTTTAGCATTTCATCATACGAAGGCTTGTTGATTTCTGCATCATGATCATTTCCATCTTCATTATCTTCGTCTTCATCGCAATTCACTGCTGTATTGTTTTTATTTTTCGCACTGTCCACTTCAAACCTGCCTCATCCACATGTTCATAGACACATGCTTTTAAACTTTTTGAACAAGAATTCGATGAATCATAATTTTGTATCTTATCACGATTTTTTTATTATGATTGACAAGCTGTTTGGAGGAATACCAAATTTTAAAGCAATATCCTTTTTTTTTCACGCCTTTATCCACCTCATGAAGAATTAAATTTTTTTCTTTGATGCTGAAGCATTTTCGCTTTGACATTTTCCAGCTTCAAGATCACTGATCACCATAAAATGTGTTAAAAGAAAGAATAAGTTTGAAATGTTTAGAAATATTTTGAGAAATAGGGAGAAAAAAAATATTGGATCACAAGAAAAAGTTCGTTAAATAGAGAATGCACTTCGCTATTTCGAGGTTATTTTACGAGAAATTCGCAAAATGTTCTTGGTTCCAAGAAAAAGTTCGCAAAATAGAGAAATTCGCAAAACAGAGGTTCGTTAAATAGAAGTCCGACTGTATATACATTTCTATTAATCTGTATAATGAAACAAAAAATCTAATTTAATCATCACTTTCTATCATGGAAACAATCGGCTTCTGATAACTGAAATATGATACAAATGTCTACGATTCTATTTAATTAATACACCTGGAAAAAACTGCATCAATGGTTGTGTGAAACTTTGTCGTCGACATTGTTGAATTACTGCTCATAGTTAAATTAAATTCATCAAAAAGAGATTTTACAAGTGGCTCTGATTTTTTATCTGCAAAATTAACATTAAAATCACCAGCCAAAACAAGTGCCATTTCATTGTAATAGTGGCCAATCCAATCATAGGACCAGGAAAATTCCAACCATACTCTGCAAACGTTGTTTTCTTCATTGAATTCAACATGTACTAACTTCCCATGTGCACCATTAGCTAAACCATCAGAAACGTCAATGTATGTTGTAGTTATGTAAAATTAATTTTTAACAAAAGTATGCATTCTTAACAGAGCGCATACACGCATTCGGTGTCAACAAGTTTAAACACACAACACCGCAGCATACATTGACGTCTTTGGAGCCTCAACGGCTTCCCGTCGGTTGGATGGGTATATGTGATTCTTTATAGACTACCAGAGTATAGAAAGACGTTGCCGCATTGATGCGTCTTCAAAGGTATGGCATCCTTCTATCTCGTGGCGTGTCCACATCGTTGTATCTCTGCTGGTATGACGTTCGTATGTTCATGACGCTCACTTTTTGTATGCTGCCTCCCCATTCCGACACCTGCGTTAAGAAGCTTCGTTTCAATAAAATTGCTTTTAATACGCTCATACAGAAAAGTATTCTTTAACACAATAATATATTTTTTGAAAAAAATCTTTAAAACTTAATTGACTTAAATACCATTTTTGTTTAAATCAAGGGGAGAAAAAGGGATTTCATCATTCCTACTTTCAAGACGTCCTTAAAAATACTGCACGCAATACAGTTCAGTAAAAATTAAATCCAGTGTTCTTAGAGGTAAATAACAGAAATAAAATCTTTTAAACCAATAAAAGTTATCACTTTCGGTTGGATATCATACTATTTGCTAAAGTTTCTTATAAGTATGTGATTCTAAATTATTAAGTTTTTAATTAAACATTTCAAATTAGGAATCCATGGTAAAAAATCAAACTTATATTAGCTTTAACCCTTCCTGGTAGCAAGGAAGGATTGCACTACGACTAGGTGGATGAGAAGCCACCAAATTATTAAATGGATTCTCGCGTCTGTCAGTAATGGATGTATGGCTGTATTTGCCACTTCTCCAATGACGGGGTGTACCTCCTATGGACGATTTGTTGCCGGAGCCGGTAATGACTCCTAGGCAACAGGCCACAATTCTCGTGTTGTTGTCGCTGCGGTATAGTCATTTAGTTTCCCGTTAGCTACGACAGGACGGGGTGAATCATTTTTGGTTATATCAAATTTAATAATTTTCTGCTGCATATTTACGTGCTCTTATTTATTTTTTATTGTCTAAATGCAGAAAATTCAAGGAAAGCGAAATTGTAGCTCAAATTATTTTCACAACCGCTTCGCAATTTCATCATCCAAATAAAGAAATGAATCTGTAAATTGAAAACAGTATTCAAAATAAACAATCACTATTGAACATAAGTTTTCGGGGATCTTTTCTAGAGTAATTTAAATTTCTCGTAACATTGTAGATTAATATCATCTGGATTTTCATTAAGATGATTATCAAGTTGAATATGAAAATGAAGGAAGAAAATCCGAATATAATTTGTAATGTAGCTGTAAGTGCAGCAGTGTATGCTCTTATTTTCCCCATTAGTGGTGCTAATATATCGAATGTATTTAATATATATGAATCGAAGGAAGAAGGTTATGGTTTCTATCCTCTGTATATTTTCTCGATCATCATTATGCTTAAACTGATAGAAAAATGTGCGATTTAGCAACAATATCTGCGGGCGACATGGCTGCAGGAGCGTTTCCTCGTTTTCCTCCTCGACAATACAAATTTGTGCCAGTTCCCCAAAAACTTCCTCTAAGAAGGCAACTACTCCTCTATATTGGATTCAAGTCAGACTTCTACCTCAGGTGACAACAAGGTACTCCAACATCGTGCTGGCCGACAAATGTTGCCGCGCATCCCTTTTATCATGAGTCCTTGACTCATCCACTTAGCTAGATATCTTGGACCAAGTATGAATAGAACCACCACCATCGTTAGTTTTAGTATAAAAGCTCAAAAAGATCAATTTCAGAGAAAACAATATTTGGTAATACAGAATTTCGTGAAATGATGCCATTATGATGAGTAATAATCATCAAGTGAATGAAACACATATTTGATTGCAAACTTTATTTCGGACCAATACATATCTTATTATTATGATAATTTCTATAAAAAAATTCACTTTATACCACGATTTATAAGAAAGAAATTCACATTATACAGCACTTAGACAGGACATTATCGCAATAATTCAGCAAGTTAATACAGTATTAAACTTTATAATACATTTGAGCACTCAGTGCTTACAAAGGGCGTCATATAAAAGATTTATGCACATGTAGAATTTTACAAAATGCGCTAAGTGCTGAAATTAAATTTAAGGAGAAAAAATATAATATATTGTTAATATGCTTCCACATTAAAAATTGAATTCATAAGTTAAATGAGTGAAATAAATTAATGTCACATATGCTCTAACGGACGGTTTTCAAAACAAAATAATTCATATATTAACTAAGAAACCAAAAAGTGCTTTTTATTAATATTGATGATTTTTTAATTTGAATTATGATATTTTCCTTAATTTCAAATTGATCTGTTCAAAGAATTAAAGCAAATTCCCCGAAAATCCTGAAAGGAATTTTAAGCTATCTGTCGTCATCAAAAATGCATCTGTAACAATAGGCTTCAAACAGAATAATTCGAGAAAATCTTTCCCGAAGTCCCTCAGTACTTGTTACCTTCTCCTATTAAAGATCCCATAATTCATCCACATGGATAGATCTTTTGTGCTTCTCGCAACATCCACTCAGATTAGAAGCTTTCATTCGACGAAATTTGGACTTAAGCTTTATTGTCTTCTCTCAGGAGAAGGAGAATTTATTATTTGTTTCATTTTCTTCTTCTGTGAATCTTAACGCTTCTTCCACCCAAGGATAATCAGGTTCTTCCCTGACAAATACCGGGATACAGTTGTCGAAATGGCTTCATCAAGTTGCAAGAATAAAAAAATGTATTGGAAAAATTGATCGACGGAGAGAGCTGTTATGCAGAGATTTACTACGCCAAATTGAATGAAGAGAGAGTAGAAAAGAGATCTTGTTCAGACAGAATATGCTGCTGCTGCTGTTTGCTCCATGAAAGAAGGGATGTATAATGGTTGAATGGGATTAAAAAAGACAGTAAAATTGGGAGCTTTCATTTTGTATTTTATCTTTTTTTTTACTTATTAAGGTTTATTTGTTTTCAAAAATCTAATTTTAACTTATTTTGATTGAAAAGATGGAATTGTTAGACGGAGTTTTAAGCGGAAATAATATATTTTCTTTCTTCCTTATTTTGGAGGTAGATATTGTGCAGATATCTATCGAAATTCATCAAAGTAAATTATATGTTTATAATGTAAAGTTTAAAGGAGGAAACATTTTGTTAGGATTTTAATTATTAACATTTTCCCTGAATACATACTGAATATAGTCTATATCCATTGAAAAGTGGATCAGGAATGAATTCCCTGTTTGTTTTATCTCTATATATTCTTTCTGAGTGCATTTCTGGTTTTTACTCTTGAATAATTTTTGATTTCTTGATTTGCAGCGGCATACTGCGCTCAAGTTGCTGAAACATTGTTTAAATTTCTTGCAGGTATGTTTAAATTTATTTAAAATGCATTGGTAAAATTAGAAAATTTTACCTTTTCAATGCGGTTCGGTACAACCGCTGTACCAGATATTAAGTAAACGGCTTCGCTTCAATGTAGTGTTTTATTTTAAGTCGGCGAAGCGAAGGAGTATGGCTAGCTATATTGGTAAGTGCTGGCATGTAAATTTGCTTTTGGTTTGCTAAAGGATAAGAGCAGGCTGGCTGGGGCCATATACTTATGGCCATGAAGAATTTTGTACATATATTTTATGCAAGATGGTATATTGCCTAAAATAGAAAATGGAAATGTACCTGTACAGGTTATAATTTTAAATACTTTTATGGAAACTTACCTTTTCTTTGTTTTCTATCCATAGTCAATGATTATGCTTTCCATCCATGAGGTAAACAAAAGGAAATTTAATAGAAGCTTCCGTTTATTATAGAAGTAATACAGATTAGTCCTTCCACACAGAAGTGAACTTATTTGCGGTTGTGGTAATTGCTATCCGTACAAATACTAAAGTAAGGAAGAGGCTAAAATATCAGTTTTTTAGGTAAAATGAAATGAAAGACAATTCTCTTTTATGAGTATAAAATGCAAAGATCAGCCTTTGTTATTTCTTAACATACAATACGATGACCTGTAAGGAATCAAAAAATAAGAAACTGAGTTATTAAATATGATCAATGAAGCTAGAATTTTGAAAGTTCTGGCTGAGGAAACAATTTACGTAGAACACAACAGGCAGATTTTTCTGATGTTTTTCTTCTAAATTTCATTGAAATGAGGTACTGAAAACAGAATAAAGCATATTATTAACAGTTTTACTCTGCATCTGTTGTTAATTTTGAGTGCATTTGAATTGAATTTGTTCCTGACTTTAAATCATGTTCCACTGCCCTATATTTGACATGCAAACTAGCTCGAGCCTACAACATTCAATTAGAAAAATACAGCAGTAAACTGATAGTACTGTTTCTTTATCAAATTTTAACTTCTTTCTATAAAAGAGAAAAATTCGAAAAAATCCTCCTATAAATCTTCTCATTTGTAAATTTAAATATAAAACTATTTTATTTGTTGTACTTCTGATATCACTTTATCACCAGGAGTTTTAAGGATAAAGCCATAGAATTTATTAGACCTGAAGACAAATGCTCAGTAGTACAGTTATATATTTCAAATACTACAAGAAATGGGATACCTGAGAATGCTTCTAAGTGAGAAAAATCAACTTTATTATTTCACCTGTTCCTTCCAACGGTTTTAAGCAGAATGTCTATAAGGATACATTTGCAGTGACAAGCACAATCGAATTTTCACGCACCAATATAATTCTTTTCAAAAATCCTTTCTCGTATTTTCGTTAACATTTTCAATGGAAAATCTTCTCATAGCAACCAATCTCGACAGGCAATGGAATATTTAATCACACGCAATTTACGATGGCTACATTTCTTTAAAAAATAAGGTGTTTCAAACTTTGAAATGAGAGTGAGGATAGCTCCCAGAATTCTTTTGCCCAAAATCCGACGCCATTTGCACTTACTGTGACAATCAATATACATCGCATGAGGTTAAATAGTTAAGAAAATCTGCGTCGGTCATCGGTCATCTGTAATCACTGACGATTTTGGTGCAGGCAATTGACAATCTAAATTCCCGCAGACCAGAGATTCACAATTTGAAGCTCTTATATGAATTCCTGCAAGTTTGAAGATTCTGGGGTTTTGTTTAAAATTGTGTCTGCGGAGTCACAATAGAAGAAATTGTTGTAGATGGTTCTGAACTTCTAGTGAAGAAAACACATAGAAAAAATCGACAAGCGTTGCAGCATTTTGTCCCTTTACAACGACGAAGTTACGTAACTGAACGAAGTAAGGTCAG